>LGRX02000042.1:0-17886 GCA_001247695.2 Cymbomonas tetramitiformis
ATGCACCGGCAATCTTGAGACCATATAGTGCATACGAAAGTAATGCATAGTTGTAACCCTTAAAAGTATAGCCAGAGGGAAACTGGATCCACACAGGGAACTCAAGCTTAGCATGCATAAAGGCCCGAGACACATCCAGATGTGACACCACCAGCTGAAATAGAGCTGCAAATATAAATAGCAGTCTGAAAGCTGATATTTTTGGGGTAGCCGATGAAGTCTCCCAAGGGAGATAGCCTGTAGTCCAGCTGCCGTCACCAGCCATACGGGCCTTAAATATCTGATAGGGTTTGCCTGCTCCAGTAGGGTCGGGTTTGAACGGCATAGATAGTACAAACAGCGTAGTAAGGTACCGTGCATTAGATGGAGGTGTCCCCAACTTAAGCTTTTCCTGATTAACCATATCACCAACCTCCTGATCCATAGCCTTTAGCCAGTCACCAGACTGCGGTGAAGATAGGGCTTGTTTGACACCGTGAGGTAACTTAAGCTCCGGTGCCGAGGCTTCAAGCATATGAAGGATAGTAGAGGTAGGGGCATCAGTGAAGAACTGCTCCATGCTGCTGAAACTGCCAAACATATATTCCGCTCTGAGGTCACTGCTGAAGCTGTCAAAGAAGGGAAGGTAAGCTGCTGAATGGGTAGATGGGAATATGATCAGCTTGGCTGGCAGATCAATGTGCCAGCCAGCCGGCTCGTCGGGGCAGGGCTCCAGGATAACACCGTATGGCTTCTTGTTGCCTCTGTGGGTGGAGATGAGAAGAGCACTGTAGATAGGTGCCCTGATTGACTGACGAGCTTTCACAATAGTCCAGATAGGGTAGTGTTCATTAATGCCCATTGAGTTTTCTGTAGCAGTCCAGATAATGCAATAGGTCCCGATAGTGCTGACCATCTGCTGTCTGTGATACATATCTGACTGCCATAGTCCAGGTAATTGTGCCATTTGTCTGAATAAGCTGAACACATGCATGTGACTCCTCCCCGTCAAAGAAAGAACCAATACCATGAATCCTCGAGCCTGCTGTGTCAAAGCTGTCACTGAAAGGCTGAGGTCTGTCATAGGATGCATCAAACTCCCGCTCTGCCTGATGCGGGTCCGGAAAGGAGCCCAAGATCTCTCCCATGTCCTGATGATTATGAATCCAGTGAGGCTTGCCGACATAGTGTATCATATTTGTCTCCGTATCCAAGATCTTATAGGCCAGAGAGCTGACTGATACACCAACAAGACGGCCTGACCAGGCTGTCCTCTGAGACTTCTTGGACATGCCTGGTTGTCTGGAGTTCCTCTGCTGCTGAGACATAATGACATAGCAGTTCTGGCCGAAAGCTTTCAGTTTTGCATAGCCATAGTGGTAGCCTCTGATCTGATGAAATGGTGTAGTAGAGATGTTCTTATGAGTTGAGAGGTTCCATATTAAGCCAGCATGGGTGGCAGCCAGAGGCCAGTAGTCCTCGGGCATGCCAGCCGCCAGAAGTAATGCCTTAGCCATGTCGGATATCTTGCCAATGGCATCGCTGGCATGAGATTGCATGCAGGCAAGAGCACCTTTGGTGCAGCCACGGTGGACTTTCTAGGTTATCGCATTGGGCATAACTCCATTGGCGCGCAGGAAGCGAAGTGCAAGGCCATCCAGGAGCTTCCGAGGCCGCAGGACAAGACGGGGCTTCGTTCCATCTTGGGCATGATGAATTACTATAATACGTATTGCGGACATATTGTAAGTATTATGCAATATGTGAGCAGCAGGGGGGTCTTACCCCTTTACCCCATGCAGTCATGTGTTGCATAATTCACTCTGATTGTAGACATATTGCACATGTACTAAAGATATTCTGCATGAGGGAATGTTTCAATATGTGTTCAACACATATATTGCAAACGTGTTGAATGATTCATCTGATTGTAGACATATTGCACATGTACTAAAGATATTCTGCATGAGGGAATGTTTCAATATGTGTTCAACACATATATTGCAAACGTGTTGAATGATTCATCTGATTGTAGACATATTGCACATGTATTGAACGATTCCTTATGCGTGAATGTTTCAACATGTGTTCAACACGTGTTCAGTATGTGTGTTGCACGCGGTTGCAGACATATTGAACACCCCTCCAATCGTTTTGCCTTATTTCAATACATCGGGGCCCCAATTCAAAAAGCCCCCCAGAACCGACTTCTGCGATACGCGTCCAAATGCCGTGAAAACTTGTCCCCATAACGCTAGACCCTTCCTTAGATGATACCAAGTGCTAGTGGGTGAGTCTGACACCATTTGGGTGCCCATGCTAGCATACTCATTTTCGCTGTGTCCAGGCTGATCGCGGTTCAATAGTTTGGCCAATATGTTACACGTGTATTGGAATGTCCAGATATTAGCATACCGTCTTCAATATGCCTCCAATATGCCTCCAATACGTGTTCAACACGTGTATTGAACCCGTCTAGAAACGTAGGGGCTGAAATTGCGACATGCTAAACATCCAACCTCCATCAAATGGCCCAACTTAATATTCCTTAAGTATGGGGGATATTGTCGATTTTGGAGCCTAGTCGTGGCACTAAAACTATGAAATAAGTATATTATGACATCGGATTATCCCACCAGCGGATAGGACATCAAAGTAAACCCACATATCAAAATTTCGAAACATTTACATGCATGAGAAGTTGCCAAACTTGGATTCTATACACGGAACTTACGTACGGAACCGCTCCGAATATTACACCAAAAAATGCTAAGAGGCCAATTTATCATACCCTTGGGTGTTATTGAATCCCAATACTAGCGTTAAAGACATTCAAATGACACAACACATAACAACCACTTAGAACATATCCCAATAATGAAATGTGACATCATGCATGCCACCCCATGGCCACCTAGCGTGCCCTTTCAAATCACCGCGTGCTTAGTACTTGTGGCAGTACCAGAAATTTTAATTAATTTTATGGCCTTACACCCCCCAAAAGCACGCCGCGCATACACATACCTAAAGTTGATGAGAGTAAGTTTCAGCATCAACAATGATTCAAAAGGGTCTTAAATGATTTTTCAAATTCTTCATGGGACTCATACACCCGCTCTAGTGCCCATAATAAAGCATACAGTTTGGTACTTGTGTCAGTACCAGACCACCGGGCAGTAGCCATTAAAGCGGGAGATACCTACAAATACCTAGGGGTCCTCCTCAACATGCTAGGGACCTGGAAAGAGGAGAAAAGAAAGTCACTACAGGAACTCGAACGAAGAATAGAGGCACTGCTGGCTACGCCCCTCACGCAAAGGCAAAAGGAGTACTCCTTAAAGTCGGCCATACTTGGGAAATTTAGATACGGACTCCACCTCGGGATATACACACAAGGCGAGATACAGCAGGCTGAGAACCAGCTAGGAGCAGCGATGAAACGAGTATATGGGCTCCCAGTGAACGGCACCCCTAATGAACTGAACACGGAGGAAAAGGAGGAATATGGACTAGGACTACAGTCCTGAGTCCTTACAGGCAATATATGCACAGGAAGTCTACTCGGGGCTACTCTGGCAGGGGCAGTTCAAAGCGAAGAAGACAGAGGGGTTCAGATGGGATATGGCAAGAGGGAAAGAAACCTGCAAACCAAACAAAGAATGTCGCAAGTCAGCAGGTCCACAGCCGGACTACTAGAGAAACACTTCGAAGCAAGAGGCCACAGCAGCAACAGGGGCAAGCTAAAAATGGGGCTACAAGCACAAACGAACACTCTGAGAAAGATGAACGCCCTGAATGAATATGGAGTGCATGTAAAAGGAGTGGGAACTCACATGCGGGAATTGACCAAAGAAACCCTACCTATAATGAGACAGCTGGGGAAAGCTAAAAGAGTGTACACAGATGCGGAAATGGAGGGCACCGCCAGAACAACCAAGCACCTTAGAAGGATGGACATGGAATACAGGGACCCACAGGCACAGCCCACAACGGCAGGGTCTGAGAAGTTGGGGACGGTAAATGTAGTACAGGAAACGAAAACTCAGCAAGCCACCAAACAAATAAACTTCACCAAACTACTCACGCTATTCAAAAACTACCCGGACCTCAAGGACCTAACCACAGCAGACGGGAAAAGGGCGATACCAATAAAAGCGCTAAAAGCAACAGGGGGAAGGACACATGACAACAATGCGGCAACAAAGATAGCTCAGGGCATGCTGCACCTGTACCCCTACATTTGTGAAACACAGCCCAACGACATTAAAAAACCAGGGGACCACTGGAACCATGCGTGGAACAGAAGGCTGAAACCGGAATACGTGCAAGAACGGAAAACAGGAGAACTAGAAAAATACACCAAAAGCACGGCGAGTATGTCAGAGATAAGTGACTGGCCGGCACAAATAAAGGCGCTACACGAGGCTGGGAACATTCTGAAGGACATACTGCAGCTACTGTCTATGTACCCGCTGGCTAACCAAACGGAACACTTTGAACAGGCAGGTGTGGAGTGGACAGAACAGGACACGGAAGTCCTGGGCATAGAAACCGAGGACCAGGAAAAAGAGGAAGACGACATGATGTTGACACGACGCCCGCTGGGAAGAACAAAAAGAAAGTCAAAGCAACAGGACAAGGGTCAATGGGCAAGACAAGAGGACCCGATGGAAACACCAGGACGGGAGGAAACCTACACGCCCACCAGGATACTGGCAAGCAGACAATACCTGCAAAATTACACTGATGTGACCTCAAAAGTAACACAATATGAAACACGGTGGACAAATGGCGAAGGAAACGAACATACGACGTGGAGCACAGAAGAAACAATAAGAACACACCTGCTCATACACAACCCCTCCTCGGACCAAGGATGGGAAAACCTTGTGGAAGAATGGGAAAGCAACAAACAAGACAAAAGGGCCAAACGTGAGCCAGTTGACGAAATACTGGCAGGACAACCAAGTAGTGAACAGAGGTACTGGAAACAGGTAACCCACTTGGAAGTATACACAAGGGAAACGAACCCAGACCAGGACATTCGGCACATTACAGGCACAAAGGACAGACAACTGCGCACGGAAGGCGACACCACCTACTGCTACGAACCCGAGGGAAGCCTGATAGGCACACTAAGCACGGTGAAGGTTCGAGAACTGTACGACAGATATGCCGAAGCAGTAGGGGACGGCGCGGCACAACGACCAACGGAAAACCAACTGGTCAAAAGGCTGGAACTGAATTTGGAACACAAAATACATGTGGACACTTTTGAAGAGGAAATTGCACAACTGCTCATAAGATACTCCAGCAAAGCGGAGATGAAGCACAGAAAAAGGAACCTCCAAAACCACTGGACCTTTCCCCCGGAAATGATGGAGGCAGTACATACAACCATGGGAGTCCAGACGGAAGTCTTTGCCTCGCCGCTCAATGTACACAAACCCACCAAGACGTACTACTCGCAATGCCCACGGGACTCAGTATTCGGGGCGGTGGGCTCGGCCTGGGAGGCGCAATGGGAACAGCTGGGGGCCTACCAATTCAACCCGGAATATACGGCAGGGGACCTCTACAGGGCACTAAAAAAGGCGATAAACTCCACGAAAACGGCTGAACCCGTCCTAGGGGTGGGGATATACCCCACATATGCCAAAAGCCCGTACAAGAAATTGCTAAACAAGCACATGGGATACAGAGTACATGTGCTGCTAGAGGTGAAGGAAGGGCAGTTCACCTTCTTACCGCCAGACCACTGGATGCAAGGTAACTTACAAAAACCTACGCAATACAACTGGAACATGAGGATACTGGTAGTAGCAAACGCGGCAGGATGGAGGAAGTTTTGCCCAGATGCGCTCAAAACCCACAGTATTTTCAGCGAGGCCCTTCTTAAGTGCCCACAAAGCAAGGTCAGGACGATAGGTAGGGCATGCTACATGCACAGGCCCCTTACACTCAGGGACACGGACAGGCAGCCCAGGTCGATTACAGAATGGGAGAAAGATTGTGCCATAGACCCGTCGCCATGGACGAACCCGGAACTACCTGTGATGCACGCATTGCCAAGCGAACAACTGGATAGCCACGCAGAGGAGATAATTGACCGCTGGATGGAAGATAGGAGGAGGGAAGGGGAACACAGAGGAGGGGACAGGGGACCGAGACCCACAACTATGGACGTACTAAGGGCCAACACTACGTGGAGTAGGGAGGAAATAAACAGGGACGCACTCAGAAGATGGGCGCTACAATTTACGGACCCACACACGACAGAGGAAGACGTGAACGGGGACCAGTGCGTTGCAGTGGCGGCGCACCGTCCGGCATGTGGAATAAAGGAAAGTGGAGTGGGAACGTGTCCCCTACGGCACCCATCCTTGTCTATTGGCAAGTGAGACTATGCTCCTTCCAAGGGTATCATGATTCTTTGCCTTGGGGTTGGCGAAGCGCGACTGCTCGCAAACTTTGGAAAGTTTTTGGGCTGCTTTGCTGCAGGTTACTTTTGACATTGCATATATGCCTATGACGTTTGTTTTTTCGGAAGTGTAGAAGCCAGGGCTCTATATCGGTTTGGTTTTTCGGTATCGATACAATCCGATATCTGAAAAACGGTATCGATAATCGGCACAATCGATAAATAATCGATTACTTGGACATTTATATGTAATTTGTTATAAATTAAATATGGAACACCAAAACCTGCACAATCGATAGTTAGACATTGCAATCCGAAAATCGGCGATAAATACGATATATCGATAGTATCGGTTATCGGAAATATCGATATAGAGCCTTGGTAGAAGCTGCTTGTGGCGTAACAGCACTTGCTTATATTTAAGCATAATATATTATTCTGTTTCAACTTTCTACCTTCTTCAAGCTGCCTGGCAGAAGTCCACTAGAATGCCTTTCAAGACATGTATGGGGTGCGAGAAAAAGCACAAAGTGGTTTGGCCGAAAGACCGCCCAGTGCAAGGCCACTGGATATCCCTTGAGGATGCTCAGGTTACCATCTTTGCTCGTTTGGGTGCTGGGACGAACATCACACCATGGACAGAGCTGACTACCTGTGTTCGTTTGATCCACCCGAGCCGGCCGCGCCAGTGACTGGCCATGCGCCGGCTCCTGAGCTCCCCACGAATCCACCCGAGCCGGCCGCGCCAGTGACTGGCCATGCGCCGGCTGCTGAGCTCCCCACGGATCCACCCGAGCCGGCCGCGCCAGTGACTGGCCATGCGCCGGCTGCTGAGCTCCCCACGGATCCACCCGAGCCGGCCGCGCCAGTGACTGGCCATGCGCTGGCTGCTAAGCACTCCACGGATCCACCCGAGCCAGCCGCACCAGTAACTGGCCATGCGCCGGTTGCTGAGCTCCCCAATGATCCACCCGAGCCGACTGCGCACCTCGCTGCCCATGCGCTGGCTGCTAAGCTCCCCAATGATCCACCCGAGCCGGCTGCGCACCTCGCTGCCCATGCGCCGGCTGCTGAGCTCCCAGTGATCCACCCGAGCCGGCTGCGCACCTCGCTGCCCATGCGCCGGCTGCTGAGCTCCCAAGTGATCCAACCGAGCCGGCTGCGCACCTCGCTGCCCATGCGCCGGCTGCTGAGCTCCCAAGTGATCCAACCGAGCCGGCGGTGCACCTCGCTGCCCATTCGCCGGCTGCTGAGCTCCCAAGTGATCCACCCGAGCCGACCGCCCCTCTCGCCACGGCTGCGCCAGAACTCGCACCCCAGCTCGCCACAGCAGCAACGGAGTCTAGCGCTGAACTCCCCACCGATGCGCCCGAGATGGCCACCCCTCTCGCCATGGCTGCGCTAGAGCTCGCAAGCAGGCCGAAGCGCAAGGGGGCACGGATCGACTACAATGCCCTTCTTACGGCTTCCATGGCAACAAAGAGCGAGCTCACAGGGATATGCCTTCGGATAATATCCAGCAGGCAAGCGCACACAATGTTGATGTTGCAGATGTCGACAGTGGGCTTAAACGCCGTAAAAGAGTCGATTACGCTAGCTTGAGCAAGGGGAAGTAAGGTTGCATGAAAAGAGACAACGCGTTATTAAGTACATTTGGTTCATTTGAGTGTATCGGATTGTTCCATCATTCTCTTACTTTGCAATCTTGTTGTCGCCTGCCTTGAGATGTTGAGAATGGTATCGTATAAGGGTAAGACATTGTGCTGATCGATTTGGATTAAGGTTCTCCGAGGCTGAATGCCCCCAACTCACTTGAGTTAGTTAGGGGCCACTTGTGAGCGCATAATCTTCCCAAGCAAAATGGTTGTCAACGCATTATTCGGAATACCGATTGAAATGTGCACGCGATATAATGGCATACGGTAGATAGTGGAACTTTGATTTCAATAATCTGAATCGATCATACGACGAGACATGATGCGTGACTTAATGGTGTGGATGATGCTGATTGATGATGTTGATAGTATGCCGAGATCTTATCGGTAAAATCATATAGAATACCCACTCGTGCGGGAAGGTATGTGCAAGACCCCGCCCTCGTCAACCGTCTAGATATTCCACCGTGGGCGACACCCCGCACCCCGCACACGCTAGGCCTGGCGCGAGGGTCCCTGGCGGCCACTTCGAGGGCCTTGTAGAAATAGGCCCGTATTTTTCATCACCCCGGGGTTGTCATCATTTCATTCCATTCGCATTCGGGAAGGTATGTGCAAGACCCCGCCCTCGTCAACCGTCCGAGATATTCCACCGCGGGCGACACCCCCCCCGCCCCCCCCCCAACATATCGCCACCCCTCTTCGACGATGATATATTTTTCCTATGCCATTTTTTTGCAGATTTGGACTCTCCGATGTCGATAATGTGGGGGTAAAGCACATCACTTCTTCGGAATACCCACTCGCATGGATCACCATGTGCACCTCCAACCGCGTATCGTCATGCCCCCCCCACATGTCGCCACCCCTCTTCGAGCATGATCGACTTTTCATATCGCAATTTTTATTGCATATTTGGACTCCCCGATGTCGATAATGTGGGGGTAGAGCATATCACTTCTTCGGAATACCCACTCGCATGGATCACCATGTGCACCTCCAACCGCGCCTAATGCCCCCTCCCCCCACATGTCGCCACCCCTCTTCGAGCATGTTCGACTTTTCATATCGCAATTTTTATTGCATATTTGGACTCCCGATGTCGATAATGTGGGGGTAGAGCATATCACTTTTTCGGAATACCCACTCGCATGGATCACCATGTGCACCTCCAACCGCGCCTAATCCCCCCGCTCCCCCCCCACATGTCGCCACCCCTCTTCGAGCATGTTCGACTTTTCATATCGCAATTTTTATTGCATATTGATATTTGGACTCCCCGATGTCGATAATGTGGGGGTACTGTAGAGCATATCACTTTTTCAGAAAACTCACTGGCGCAACGGATGTGCACATCCCCACTATGACCCTTGGCGGAGCTCAAAATGGTCTATAATTATACCCAAACTTTGGCCGACCATAACTTTTGATTGGTTGAGAATCTCCTTAAATTTTATTGCAGTTTCTGGATCAGCTCGTCGAGACCTTCAATTTGGTGGGTCGCGGTCGGCCGTCTTGAATGGATGACTTTTTTTGTGACCACCGGAACGGATACTGTGTGACAGTGGGCCGGCCTCCGACATTACTGTTATCAGTTATGTTATCCCCAAAGCTTTTGCGGTTTATATAGACTAAAATACTTAGGGTTTGTAACCGTTTCTGGGGTCCATAACTCTTCGAACGTCTTCGATGAACTGTAGCGTCGACCCTCGCGTGTCTCCAGGCCGCTGCGCGGCCGCGCTCGGAGAAACTCTCTACTGTGACACCCGCACCCTTACTCTCGTCCCCAGAGTTTAGACGAGCCGCGCTTCGCGCGGCTACCCGCGATTCGATTCGAGGGCTGCGTTACTTGATGATTGTGGAGCTCGTCTAAACTCTCCGGACGTCTCCGGACGCCCATAAGCTCAATCTGCGTTACAAACCCTAAGTAATATTCGCGCTATTTCGGTCCGGAGACTCGGGTTCCAGAGTACCCGCACCCTCAACTCACCACTGGGAACAAGAGTAGCGGTGCTCCACGGAAAATAAGGATCCCCGAAAATAAGAATTTTATAGGATGTTCGTGCCGTCGGATGGTAACACTGGCTTAATTACCGAATTTCGAATATACGAACCGTCCATTTGCCCGATTTATTTAATTACTCCGTCCAGCACCCTCTATTCGGTGGAGCACCCGTATTTGGACTGTAAAAGGGTGTATCTGTATCGTGTATGCGACAGTTTCGGTGAGGACGTGAGACGAGAGGCCGTATATCAATTTTGGTTGGGTCTTATCGAATATCTTTACCTCATTGGGCTGCCGCTTGCAGCTGCTGGCCCGACATGGCGAATTACGAAATGCCACGGAAGCATCGGCCAGCGACTCCTCAGCGACCCAATCGCTTGGGAATCCTTGAAATCAAAGAGAGAATCTATTGGAAAAAGCAAATGTTGCGATGTCCATGTGACGGATCGGAAATAACTGCAATATTCGGATTCTTTGATATTCGACAGATTGTGGATTGGTATAGTGTTAGTGTAGCGGTGCAAGTAAAGCAACTGCAATTTCGAACTTGTGACGGTTCACAGTGAATGCATTCCGGTCGCATATTGCACTACCGCCTTCCATTCACATGCTTTCATTTCACCCAACCGAAATCATTTGGATAGCTCTCTACTCTTCGTCTGTAACGACCGCAAGCTCGTACAGTAGCTCCCAAAAGCCAAATCGAATTATTATTCTTTCCTGCAACTTCTAAAACCTTCCAAGCAATTTTTAGGGGGAAATCCAAGTTCGTGTCACGACAGTCGCGGCGGGTGCGGTATCGCCATTTCACGGACGACGCTTTTCTCACTTGAACGCATCTGAATATACCACCTCTGCAGAGAAAATGCGTGTAGCCAAACTCCAGACGAGCGGTCGGAGTTCACTCGTCTCTCACCAGACCTCAACATGCACGAGTAGGAAGCAACCTACTGATCGACAGGTTTCGTGTGTAAAAAGGAAACTGTCTCACCCGAGAGCGAAATCGCTGAAAACGCGTACAAATCGATCGCCCGATGCTCAACTCAGTGATGGAGCGCTGAAAGCCAACTCCGCACTTTCGATATCGTCGTCGCTAGACAGCAACGGTTTGATTAATGTTGATGATTCTGTTATGCAAACTACTCGCGGTGGATCCGCGACATACAATCAGGCCCTATTCAACAGGTCTGCTTCTTTTGTCCGTGCTTGAATGTTTTCCCGCCCTGTATGCCGGGGCATGGCCCTTTAGGCACGTGTCTATGTGGTTCGTCGCGATGGAGGTAGGTTTAGCAATAGCTAACGCTCAGGTGAGCACAGTTGCACATATGACCGTAAGCGTACTCCGACGCGTAAGCTGTGGTCGCAAGCATGGTTGCAGCCCCGGTGCAGGGCTTGCTCCGCTCCCGTCGTCCATTTTGAATAGCTAAGTACAGCTCCACGCTCTATGAAAAAAAAGCCTCAAAGACTGTCCACGAAAGGATGCACTCCGGAATACTGCTTGAGTAGAGAACGATCCGACGTTATCATTCAAGCATACGTACTCTTTTGATGTCAAGACGCTCATCTCGCTTGTATCGCCCCAGCTGAAACTCCTGCTGCTCGGTGGCTGAGACACCTTTTCGACGCGCATAGTTTCTACGCATTGTCTTGCGGCGAAAGTGGAAAAGCCTCTCGCGCTCAACTTTCCCGACTCGCGTTACTAGCGGCAGCCTGGGCTCACTCTGCGTGACATCTGGCATGTGGCTCTCTTCTTTGTTCTGGGGCAGCGTGAACATCTTGATGGGCGTTGGGCTGCTCTCGATCCCCTACGCTCTGAGTCAAGGAGGTTGGAGCGCTATTGGTATGTTTTCCCCCTGAGTTTCTTGCTTAGCTTGCGTCTTCCAAGCTGGGGTTGTATTGAAGCTGGTTTCAGTGTGCGAAGACTGAAAACTTCTTCCAATACTAAAGCTGTGGCATTTCCTGAAGAGCTTCTCTGTCTGCGTTTCACAGGCGTCCTTGGGCTACTGTGGGCCATGACAAACTACACTGTAAGTGTTCTAACCTTTTTGTTTCTCGGGTATTCTTGCTAGATCTGTGATATCCGTATGCTCGAAGTGACGACTTGCCGTGTGCTCAACTGCGCAGGGGAAACTGATAGCATTATGTCTAGAGGCCCCATGCCGAGTTGATTTTAAGAACTACACACCGGGCTGTCTGCCTTTGGAGACCTACGAGGTCAGCCCTCCCCCCCCTGGCCGGCCTCCGGGTATGCTTTTAGAGGCCGATGAGGTGGACCTACTTAAACACTCCCTTATCAAACCTTTGGCTGCCAACGAACCAAACAAGGGACTAAAATTCAACACTACCATGTCTGGCAGGACATCGGGGAGGCAGCTTTTGGAAAGACCGGAAGAACCTTCATAACTGCTATCTTGTATACGGTAAGCGGCGTTCCCTCTCCCATCCTTCACTTGTAATGTGATAGCCAGTCAAGACTGGAAACTGCGTGGCGTACAAGCCTATATCTTTGCATCGGGATCGTTCGGGCTCCACACCTTATAGGTTTTTGTCAAGGCCTTGACTTCCCAGGTCTTTTCCGATAGCCAGGTCTATGCCACTTGTCTTTGACTGTGTTTTCCGATAGCCAGGTCTATGCCGCTTGTCTTTGACTGTGTTTTCCGATAGCCAGGTGTATGCCGTTTGTCTTTGACTGTGTTTTCCGACAGCAAGGTCTATGCCGCTTGTCTTTGACTGTGCCGACTTTCTTTGAGCTTGTATGAATGACCTGTATCCGAAGCTCCTTGCAGCAGGCAGGGCTCCTCGTATGCTCTGAACTCATCGCCACTCCCGGCGCTCTTCGTTGCGTTTTTCACTCATCCTAGGACTCTGTCGCTCCTCGACGTGACCTGAAATCCTACTAGATCTTCAGAGTTTTCGACCTTTAACTTTTTTGTAGCACCCTATTAATCTTCCACTTGCCCAAAAGTTTTGATAAGACCTAACATTCTTCGAGCTGCCCTGAAATGCTCATAGCACCTTATTTCTCTTCAATGTGTTCTGAACATGTTTTAACAATTTATCTCCTTTCGAGATGCCTCAAGTCGACTGGATTTGATACGGTTGCTCTCAGTGCTCCTGCTCACTCTTGAAGCACCCGAGCGGTGCTTTATGTGCTGCCACATGTAACGCTCGGACCTCTGTCTGACGCCATGCACAGTGCTGCCACATGTAACGCTCGGACCTCTGTCTGACACCGTGCACAGTGCTGCCACATGTAACGCCGGACCTCTGTCTGACGCCATGCACAGTGCTGCCACATGTAACGCCGACCTCTGTCTGACGCCATGCACTGTGCTGCCACATGTAACGCTCGACCTCTGTCTGACGCCATGCACTGGCTGCCACATGTAACGCCGGACTCTCTGTCTGACGCCATACAGTGCTGCATCTGGCCCGAGGCACACACTGCGCACTGCCACCTGTCATCCGGCCCCAAGGCACACACTGCACACTGCAACCTGGCATCTGACCCCGAGGCACACACTGCGCACCCTGTCATCTGACCCCGAGGCACACACTGCGCACTGCCACCTGTCGCCTATCATTTGGCCCCGAGGCATACACTGCGCACTGCCACCTGTCACCTATCATTTGGCCCCCAGGCACACACACTGCGCACTGTCACCTGTCATCCGACCCCGAGGCACATACTGTGCAATGCCACCTGTCATCTGGCCCCAGGCACACACTGCGCACTGCCACCTGCCATCTGACCCCAGGCACACTGCGCACTGCCACCTGGCATCTGACCCCGAGGCTCACACTGGCGACTGCCACCTGGCATCTGACCCCGAGGCTTACACTGCGCACTGCCACCTGGCATCTGGTCTTGAGGCACACACCGCGCCACCACCTGGCGCCTGAACTGGCGGCTTACACTGCGCACTGCCACCTGGCATCTGACCCCGAGGCTTACACTGCGCACTGCCACCTGGCATCTAACCCCGGCACACACTGCCACCTGTCACCTGTTATCTGACCCCGAGGCACACATGGCAAATGTTCCAACATGCTGTACCCTTGCACCCCGGCAAAAGCTCCCAGCACATGATGCATCCTGGTGCACGTGGCAAAAGCTCCCAGCACATGCCATGTTGCTTTCCATACGCGCACCCTTCCACTGATGTGCTCCGTGACACCTGCGACAGGAGCTTATTGGAACATGCGGACTTTTCTTAATTCTGGAAGGCGACCACCTAGCACTGCTGTTCCCCGATTCGATGTCGCCTGCAGCTTTCATGGTGAGCTCAGGTTTTTTCCTCCCGGAAGAGAACCGCTTGGAGGTGCTGCGATTGCGCCGTGAGTGGCGCGGTTCAGCTGTGAGTTGTGTCAGGATTCCGTTTGCTGGCCCATGCATCCATTCCACCGGATGGAGGCGACCGTGCAGACAAGTGTCAAGAGGAGTCTCGGACTTGCCGAAATAAAGAACCAAGAACGCTGCCATCACTTGATCTCTGGTTCTGCCACCCAGTTCCAACTCGGGCAGAGGACTCCTAGGCCGCCCCTTGATCTACGATTTTGCCATGGAGCGGCGGCTGGCGCGGAGTACTGTGCTGCGCAATCCCGCGGCGTCTGATCCGGCCAGAACGGGGCCAAGTTATGAGGCATTCCCGAGGCGCTTGGCCACTTGGCCCTCTGTTTTCCTACAAGGTGTCTGTGAACTCCTCTGGTCAGAGGGGCGGCAACACTCTGTGATTAGTTTGTAAGTCTGCGCTGGAAGGAAATATTTGAAGAGGTATGGCTGTTACGGGTGGACGTGCGAGCAGGTGCTGAGCGCAGCCATCATCTTGCCGACGACATACTTGGCGGACCTGTCCGCACTCTCCTATGTCGGGCTGGTGGGGCTGATCTCTGCAATAGCGCTCATGGGCGTGGTGCTATATGACTGTAGGTCCCTAGCACCCTCTCTCCCTTTGGTTCATCACCTACACGCTCATCACAGCTCAGTCTTTTGTCCGCTGATGCCACAGTTTTCCTGGGCGGTACACTTTGCCAGGCTACGCATCATTTCCATTCCGGCTCATGCTGACACAGGTGTATGATGTGTTTACATTCCGAGTTATCTCTGTTCCGGCTCATGCTGACACAGGTGTATGATGTGTTCACATTCCGAGTTATCTCTGTTCCGGCTCATGCTGACACAGGTGTATGATGTGTTCATATTCCGAGTTATCTCTGTTCCGGCTCATGCTGACACAGGTGTATGATGTGTTCACATTCGAGTTATCTCTGTTCCGGCTCATGCTGACACAGGTGTATGATGTGTTCATATTCGAGTTATCTCTGTTCCGGCTCATGCTGACACAGGTGTATGATGTGTTCACATTCCGAGTTATCTCTATTCCGGCTCATGCTGACACAGGTGTATGATGTGTTTACATTCCGAGTTATCTCTGTTCCGGCTCATGCTGACACAGGTGTATGATGTGTTCACGTTGTTAGCGCTGCTTCGATGGAGTCTCGGGGAGGCTCACGGAGGGGCTCTCCGCACAGAGGCCGTGGGAAGAAGTTCTAGCCACGGTGCCAACGAGATGACTGCTTTTCCAAGCTGGGGGGGGGATGTGGAGCTTGCAGTCACGGGAAACTTTCCAGTGGATCTGTCTACGACCGCCTTGTTGGAGCCCTCGAGCTTCCCGCTCACGTTCGGGTTGCTCGCGTTCGTGTTCGCGGGTCACGCGGTGTTTCCGAGCATCTACAGCAGCATGGAGGACCAGGAGCGATATCCAGAGATGCTCAACACATCCGTGCGCTCCCACCACCTCGGCCTCCCCAAATGCACCGGGGCAAGCGGCCTCCAGTGTTGATCACGACGACGATGCAGGTTGCTGGAGAAAGCTCCTTTGGAATGCAAATGACCAATTGGATTGGCGTTTGATCGTAGAGCTGAAGCGAATGCGCCGTTCGATCGAGTGGGCGACCTTGCATCAAATGGCACAGGGCCCCTGCGCTCGATGCCCGGGATCGATACATACGCTGCGTGAGTTCGAGGCTATAATTCAGTAGATATGGGCTGAGCATTCCTCGGCTGAGCTGAAGTAGGGCGCGCTGTGCGCACTCGCTTGCCAGGATTGAATTGCGTGCATTGCAATTTCCATTGCACTCAATCGTGGAAATTGGGTCTGCCTAATGTACTAGATGGCTGGGATTGAACCACGTACGTTCCATGTGCTCAGTAACCGGCATTGAACGGTCGTGCAATCACCGTCCTTGTGCATGGCAAATTGATCGGATGGCGCTGAAGGTGACGCAGTGGTTTCGAGTTTGTGGTTCACCCCGAGGGAGATATGTCAGCTTTGGCCGATCCAGGGTTAGGAACTTAGACCGGGGCAACCGCATGTCACGAATCTTTCTCTTTTTTTCTAAAAGTCCGATTGCCTAGAAGTCTGCTTTGTGTTCAGATGTGCCCCCAATCTGGGCACAGTTTGTCTTCTTCACATTGAGATCTTCGGTCTGTACGCTCCTGCCTGCTTCAAGCAAAGTTTATTTGCAATGTAAACCCTAGCTGCCAAGGATAGCCTACGATGCTCGACAGGAAGCCCTCCAGGGACCCGGGAGCCAGTGCACACTTTGGGACATCTGTCTTTCAGGGTGTGCAAAGGTCGACCCGTGTCCGCCGCTTCCATTCGCCAGAGCTGAGCCACCGTACGCCATGCATGCCCACCCTGCGTTACATCCATGGCGACGAACTTGGCTCCCGTCTTGCTCTTGAGAAACCTGAGCCGTACCCCAGCCGTCTAGTCACCGGTGCAGACTCCTGCTGAGCCGTACCCCAGCCGCCTAGTCACTGGTGCAGACTCCTGCTGAGCCGTACCCCAGCCGCCTAGTCACCGGTGCAGACTCCTGCTGAGCCGTATCCCAGCCGCCTAGTCACCGGTGCAGACTCCTGCTGAGCCATTCCCCCAGGGCCACGTCCGATGCCAGCACGCCATGGGGGACACGGGGAGTGATTTAGGGTTTAGCATCCGCGTTCTTTGATGGAGCCTTGATTCCGGACGACGCCCTTTTTCCAGGCGGGCCCTTTGGTTCGGACCCGCCCTGCGCTTAGAATTTCCCCCTCCGCTGGGTGTCCATCGGGGCAGCTCTGGTTGGTGTACTCCCCCCACACTCGGCTGCCTCTTCTCGATTCGATTGTGGAAATTGGTGATTTGATCCCCTCGATGACATATGATGAGTTTGATTCTCACTTGTTCATTAGGCATGCCGCCATTCCCTGCCGAGCTGATCAGGCACGGTGGAGGGATAACCAGTACGCCGTGGTTGGCATCACGTGCCTAGTGCTGGGCACAGCGGGCTATGCCATGTACGGGAGCAACGCGCTGGAGGAGGTCACCATGAACCTGCCATCTGGCCCACTCGCCACCATCGCCACGTGTCTGATTGTGGTGAACCCGTTCGCCAAGTTTGCACTGACCATGGATCCGGTGGCGCGCGGGCTCGAGGAGGCTCTCGGTGCGGTGCCTTCACCCTGAAGCCTGCAACCCCGCGCCTTTCCCCTCAGCTTCCCCTCAGCTTCCCTTGCATTGCTCTTAGCACAGTTCAACTCCCATGCGTCATCTCTGCGCCCGCGTCATCTCTGCAGTCCCTGAGCAGTATTGAAGCCCCGAACACGAAATATCAGAGCGGTGATCACCAGCTCTGTAAGATACGCCTCATACAACTGCAGCCCTTTCGTCTGAGTTTAGTCGCCTCATGCGCCTTTCCCCAGATGGCATAGTGTCACGCCCCAGATGGCATTGTGTCACGCGCCTTTCCCCAGATGGCATTGTGTCACGCGCCTTTACCCAGAT
>LGRX02000044.1:0-154224 GCA_001247695.2 Cymbomonas tetramitiformis
ACTATCGTAATGCAAGGCTGGGAACTCTTCGACGATCAGAATTCTCACCACACGGGTAGTTTTCGATGAAGTCGAATGGTCGAATGATCGATGAGTCGAATACCAATTTCGAATTTGTCGGGTGCCTGTATGCGACTGTCCCTGTCGTGTGCATCAAGTGATTCTCATCAGTACTGTACAGTACTGTACAGTGTCACGGTACAGTACAGTAATTCTCCCATCCGATCGCAGTTGCCCCACGCCAGCTCTGTCGTGTGAACCAAACCGTGACACAGCTCCGGAGGTGTAGGTGTGTCATCTACCGTCGTGTGTATAAATGGAAATGTGTAAAAGGTTACGTTTATACGCAGTGTACAGTATGGAATTTGTGATATGCGAGTTTTAGGGAATGCGAGTTCACGCTACAACATATATATATATATATATATATGTTGTAGCACAGATGAAGGTTCAGCACAGATGAAGGTTTAGCACAAATGAAGGATTATCACATATGAAAGTTTAGCACAGATGAAAGTTTATCACCCATGCTAGGAGGAAAGACAGGCAGGGTGGAGTGCAATTGCATATAGAAAATATAGGATGTGTATTTGGTGGAGTGTAAACGGAAAGCGAGGGAGTAAGTCTAGGAGCAAGCTATGAAAAGAATTGAACTTGGCAGGTTGAAGATTGGTGACAAAAGGTGATCGCTCGAAAAGTTAAGTGGTCTTTTTCGGACGGCCCCGTTTAGGGGCAGGTTCAAGTGGTTGTTGTCGGCGTGCTTTGGCGGCGTCGTTTTGAGTCTTGGTGTAGCAGGGTTTACAAAGCCCTTTGCACCAAAGCTTGTGACAAGGTTTTTTGCACTTGCCACAGCATGGTGCATCCGGGCGGGAACTCATTTCGGCCTTCAATTCCTCCAAGCGCTTGTCCTGTGCCTGATAGGCGGCATCGAACTCGGGCTGCTTCGCGAGAAGGATGTGCCCCATCTGTAATGCGCGCAAAGCATGGGCAACGGTAAGAGGCAAGAGCGGGGCAAAGCATGATGACAGGATAGTTGAAAGTGCGGTAGGAGTAGTGGGTGAGTGGCGGAGGCGTTGGGTGAAATGACGGACCTGCTGCATTGAGGACTCACCACGGGCTTGCAGCAAGGATAACATGTTGACGCGAGTTGCGGTAGGAAAGGCTTGGCCCCACAGATGGTCCCGGAGGCGCACGGAGCCTTTGCCGACGAGTTCCTCGATGATGAAGGGGCCGGTGGCAGCAAACCTCTTGAATCTTGCTGGTGGTGATGGTCGCGCGTTGGGCGGTGGTACGGCGCAACATCACGAGGTCGCCCACGTTGAAAGCAGGCTGAAGGAGGAGCATGTAGGAAGTAAGTTTGGGTTAAGAAGGGAGGGTGGGTAAATGAAGTATGAGGAGGGTGAGAGCCGTAAAGGAAGATATGCAAGAGGGGGGTAGAGAAAGCGTTCCGACCTGGCGACCAGGTTTCAGCGTGTGATCGTACTCTTGTTGGTAGTGGAGGCGATGTTCATCGGCTTGTTGGCGGATGGCGTGGCGGAGAGCAAGTTGATCTTGAATGGGGAGGGGAACGGCGGGGGGGGCATTTGGGTCGGCGGTGGGAGGGGGGCTTCGGAAAGGCTGGTGGCAAGGAATGTAGCGGGAGGACGAGCGAACTCGTACGCATAAGGAGTGATGCCGGTTGGGCGATAAAGGTGTTTGTTCTTGATGTCACGCGTCATGGAAACCGCGTCGCCACGGCTGAGGTAAGGGTCTTGACACATGATGGAGCGGACGACCTTGTGGTAGTCCTTGTGGGCACACTCGCTCGCAAGCCCCATTTTGTTCGGGATGACCAGGGGCGATGAGGATGATTTTGACGCCCATGCAATGGCACGATATGATCTGGGAAATAAATAATATGATGTTGTTAGTACAGAGAGGAAGGTCCGAGGAAGTATTCGGTGAGAATGTCTGCATAATACTCTTTCTGGTACTGGAGAATTGCATTGAGATCCCATCCATGAGCAGCACATGCTTTAACGGGATCACAAAGTTGGAGCTGGAGAAGCCAGTTGTGCCCACCAACGGGCATAATGTGACGGAAGGAAGAGGAGGAACGGGATCTCCGACGATGGGAGGGTGCAGTACGAGGAATGGGTGCGAGTGGGGGCAGTGTCGACACCGAATCCGGGTCCAACCCGAATTCGTTAGACGGATCCAGAAAATGGTCAGGATTCGACGCTTCGAATCCGGAAATTCTTCTGAATCCGTTCCTACCCGGATCCGTAGGATCCGATGAAAGTCTGGATCCGGATCCGTCAAAGCCAGAAATGATCTGGATTCGAAGGGGCAGATCCGGATCCGGTGTCGACACGGGCACGATGAGACCCAAGCATGCAACCTGCCCTCCCCAGCATGCAACCTGGCATCCCCCAGCATGCGTCCTGGATTCCCAAGCATGCAACCTGCCCTCCCCAGCATGCAACCTGGCTCCCAGACCAAGCCAAAAAACTCGAAGTGTAGATGGCGGGATGGAGAGTTTTTGGGGAAAACGTGGATTTTTCAAAAGTAGCGATTACGACAACGGATCCGGGTCAAACCCGGATTCGTTAGACGGATCCAGAAAATTGTCAGGATTCGACGCTTCGAATCCGGAATTTCTTCTGGATCCGTTTGTACCCGGATCCGTAGGATCCGATGAAGGTCTGGATCCGGATCCGTCGAAGCCAAAAATGATCTGGATTCGAAGGGGCGGATCCGGATCCGGTGTCGACACTGGTGGGGGGTGATATTTGTTGCTGAGGGTAGGCAGAGTGGGAGGTGGGGGAATGGAAGGGACAGTGGAAAGGGATGTTCGGGAGGAATGCGCGGAAGACGGCATGAGGGGAAGGAGAAGTTGTGGATGTTCCTGGAGGAAAAGTATGAAAATACCTGAGTTATTTCAGCGACAAAGGCCCGTCCGTTGTCACAACGGATATGTGTAGGAGGATCTTTGCCGCTCCAAGAGGCCATGATGCAGTGCGCCACGACGTAGGCCTGACGGCACATGACGAAATGCATAAGGTTTGCTGGCAAGAAAGGATGTGCATAATTGACATGTGTATGATAGGCCTATGGTGATGTATGCAAGAAATACATACCTTCTCGGTGTCACAGAGCCAAGCATCCTGCCAACCACTTTTCCGCTATAGGCCATGGAGGGTGCCAAGAGTACCCTCGTTGAAGGGGGTGTACCCTACGTATTTGGAATGCTGTAGCACACGTGCTACGGATGTGCTACGCGGTCTGTAGCACGTGCTACGGAAAATTCCATAGCACATCTGTAGCACATCCGTAGCATGTCTGTAGCGTTCCACAAATCGCTCACCATAGCAGATTGTGCTACGGCGTGCTACGGGCGTGCTATGGGAGCACGTGCTACAGACCGCGTAGCACGTCTGTAGCACATGCATAATACGTTGGTAGCACGCCTTTTTTTAAACGTAGTATGCATATAGCACCTCGGTAGCGCATATTGGATGTGCTACGCTGGCTCATAGCGCGTCTGTAGCACGTATATAGTACGTCAATAACACTCCAGTAGCATGCCCGTAGTTAAATCCTAGTATGCAGATAGCATATCGTTAGCACGTTATGGACGTGCTACATTCAACATAGCACGTCTGTAGCATATCCATAGTACGTCTATAGCACGCCCTAACACGTGTTATTGAGCACATATTGGCACATAGCACGTCTGTAGCACATGCACAGTGCGTCTATAGCACGCCCTAACACGTGTTATTGAGCACATAGCACGTCTGTAGCACATGCACAGTACGTCTATAGCATACCCGACCGCGTGTTATTGAGCACATAGCACGTTTGGAGCACATGCACAATACGTCTATAGCACGCCCAACCGCGTGTTATTGAGCACATATTGGCACATAGCACGTCTGTAGCACATGCACAGTACGTCTATATCACACCCTAACACGGGTTATTGAGCAAATATTGGCACATAGCACGTCTGTAGCATATGCACAGTACGTCTATAGCATGCCCAACCGCATGTTATGGACGTGCTATATGTGCTCACAGCAAAGCAACGAGAGATTTATGTGCGTGGCACACAAATCTCTCTTGGAACGTGCACATAATCATGTTGAGTTTTTGTGCATGTTGCCGGTTGAACACATACAAAAGACTCATGGAATACCTAAAAAATAATAAGACAGCTCAGAATATTTACAAACCGTACAGATCTAAAATAAATTGTTCAAACTAGCATCCTAGCTTTTTCAGTTTTCAGCTAATTTTCAGCTAATATTCGAGTGTTCTAATTTCTATTTGCCTTTAGGTCTTCACCTACAACAAACACCCCAAAAAAAGTTAGGACGCTGCGTTATTTTTGTGGAAATAGAGAAAGTTTAAGAAATACAATGAAGAGCGGGGGAATGGTGGTCGCATGATCTAAAGATGGGCCTCACATCTTGAGAGTTGATCCGGTCTTCGCAACCAATCCTCAAAGCGTTATTTGCAGATAGGCATGCAGATTTCGTGGGCGACTTATTAGACGACGCATAACTTGTTCACTTCATAGATGTATCATTAAAATGTATATATGATGTAGTGAAAACCCTATGGAAAACCCTATGGAAAACCATACGAGTCTGTTCCATCCCTATGCTCGCCCTATGCTCACCCTATGGAACCTGAATGGTTATACCTATGGAAACCTTTTCCAGTGAGGTATGGTATCCCTTGGGAAAGCTTTTTCCATATGGGCGATATACCTATGGAAGGGCGTTCCATAGGCATAACGTCCCTTGGGAAACAGTTTTCCGTACGGCCGATATACCTGTGGAAACCTTTTCCAGTGAGGTATGGTATCCCTTGGGAAAGCTTTTTTCATATGGGCGATATACCTTTGGAAGGGCGTTCCATAGGCATAACGTCCCTTGGGAAACAGTTTTCCGTACGGCCGATATACCTATGGAAACCTTTTCCACAGGTATGGTATCCCTTGGGAAAGCTTTTTTCATATGGGCGGTATACCTATGGAAGGGCGTTCCATAGGCATAACATCCCTTGGGAAACAGTTTTCCGTACGTACCTTTTCCACAGGTATGGTATCCCTTGGGAAACCTGTTTCCATACGGACGGTATACTTATTATGGAAAGGCATTCCATAGGCATAACATCCCTTGGGAAAAAACTTTCCATACGGCCGGTATACCTATGGAAAGGTTTTCCGCTGGGTGGCTCACCCCTGGGAAAGCTCATTCCATAGGATGGCTATACCTATGGAAAGTCAATTCCATACGTATTGCATACGTATGGAAAGGCATTCCATACGGATACTATAGGTATGGATTTGGCCACCAGTATCAGGAGTATACCTACGGCATGCTCACCCTGTGTTATCCCTATAGCTTACCCTATGGAAACCCCATGGAAACCCCTATGGAATTACGTCTTTATTGACCGAGAATACGCAGAGTGAATTGTATATTTCCATAGGTATACTATCCCTATGGCGGCCCTATGGAAAATCCTATGGAATTACGTCTTTATTCCCGAGAATATGCAGGGCGAATTGTACATTTCCATAGGTGTACTATCCCTATGCCCGACCTATGCCCACCCTATGGAAAGTCATGGGGGAAATTCATAGGATACGCTAATTTTCCATAGGTGTACTGTCCCTATGCCCACCCGTGGACATGCCTATGGAATACCTATGGAAAAGTTTTATTTTCCATAGGGCTTTCCATAGGCCCGCTACGCCTATAGCCGCCCTATGGAAAGGTTTGCATTTTCCATAGGGTTTTCCATAGTCCCCGTTATGCCTATAGTCACCCTATGGAAATGTTTACTTTTCCATAAGGTGATTATACGGTTTTCCATGCCTATGGAACGTCTCTTTCCATAGGCATACAGCCCTATAGAAAGCCTATGGAAACTACAAAAGGGGTTGTCCCTATGGAAAAACCCTATGGAAAACTTTCCAAGCCTATGGAAAATATTTCCGGATTTTCCCGAGCATTCCCAAGGGTGGGCATAGGGTAGGCATAGGGATGATATGCCTATGGAAAGCTTTCCCAAGGGTTGCAGATCTGTAGGGGTTCCTACACGCCATCGCACAAATAAAAAAAAGACCAAACAAATGAAACAAAATTGGCAACGACCACACAACAAAGACAAAGAGCGGAGGAAGTGCGGTTAGATGCTTTAGGAGTGGACCTTACCTCTCGAGAATTGATGCCGGCTTTCGCCACTAATCCCCAAAGGCGTTCCTACACGCCATCGCGAAGAAAAAATAAGAGTCAATAAGTAATACACAGATGTTAAAGGAAAAGGCATGTTTCGTTTCGCAAGAGAACAACTTGCAAGTTGGAAACTGGAAAGTGAATGATCATCGGAGACCAGCTCAATGATCTGAAACCGGATCAACGCACCTTGCACCAATGAACGAACGCTTGCTCTTAGCCCCCGCCCTTCTAGTCCTGCGCACGCACACACACAATCATACACAAATTACTATCTACGCTAGCACTTATTAATTAGAACTCACTGAGTAAAGACGGCTGCTGATGGCGAAACGTGTCGAGCAGTCTCAACGTTCGGAATTTTGAATATTACAGTCAACACTCGACTGTACGGCTCTACAGACGAGAGCCGATATGAGACGATAGCGATACAGTGTCACAGTCGACAGTGACACTGTGAACTGTGGACACCTCGCGTATATAAAAATGATTTCTGGAGATTTTCATATGTTCGTTTCGACCCCCAAGGATCCCAGTCGTTCGATTAACGTGATCGCTAATCTTCCGGCAGATCGACCACTCTTGGAGTCGGACTTCGCCAATTTTGCATCTTGTTTTCCGATTCAGTAGTTTTCCTTCAGATTTTTGGGAGAGGACCATACTGGGGAAATTATATATGCATTTATATAACCCGCAATGGGCAGATTGCCCTGGGCTCAAAGCAGTCCCAGCGTAACGAAAAACAAAATACAAAACAGGAGCGAGCTGAAAGAAGCAGTGCCCTAGTCAGAAAAAACAAACCACAGCAACATGCAGGCAGGGTGAACGACGTCGGCGCTTGGGAAAAGAGCGTTCACGGCCGCTTAAAGGATAGTTGTTCAACTCAAGATGTGACGCTACTACTAACTCAGGATCTGCGTATCTGTGTCACCTTCTATCCTAGATTTCATTTCTTTCTGATCGAGTGGTCGGTCGACGGTTCGATCATTCGGTCGACAAACAGTCGACTGGAGGGCTGCTGTATCTTCGACATCCATGGGACAAACTAGATTCGGTTTCCGATGCGGATTTCATTTTTTTATGATCGAGTCGTCGTTCGACAGTTCAATCGTTCGGTCGACAATCAGTCGACGGAGGGCTGCTGATGTCGTGTGCCACAGCTCTACACTGTATCGTGTACAGCGTACCGTGTACAGCCTACGTTCTGGCTTCATTTTTTCGCACTGTTAAGGGGAATTCGTGAATTTCGACAATGTCATAACCAATGGCACAGTGTTAACAGGCACTGAATTTTCTGAATCCGTTCACACATTTCTCAGATTTGAAGAATGAAGACCTTCGTTTATATATACATGGGGTTTTGAATGAAGCCTCCATTTATATACTGTGTCGTCTACAGCGTACAAGTGTCACAGTGTATAGCCTACGATCTGGCTTCATTTTTTCGCACTGTTAAGGGGAATTCCGAATTACTACAATGTCATAACGCAATGACACAGTGTTAATAGGCACTGAATTATATTTCCCGATTTTTCAAAAGAGGGGGATCTTCGATTCCATCTCCGATTTTTTCCCCAATATTTTTTTCTTTCTTGGAATGGCATAGCATGTTCTGTGAGCCTTAAGACCGCCATCGTAGCACGTGCTACACCGCTGTAGCACATCTGTAGCAAATCTGTAGCGTTCCACAAATCGCTCACCATAGCAGATTGTGCTGTCATGTGCTACTGGCATGCTACAACGCTGTAGCACATCTGTAGCAAATCTGCAGCGTTCCACAAATCGCTCACCATAGCAGATTGTGCTACTTGCGTGCTACTGCGTGCTGCATGTATGCTACGCCGGAACGTCTTTCATAATTAGATAGCACTCTTTCTTTTGTTGATTTTTATTCGGGAATTTTTGGTAGACTAAACTGTGGGAATTTTGTGCAATTTTGTGGATTTTTTTGCAAAAAGAAATATTCTTCGATCTGGATTTCCTTGCAGGTGTGGGTGCACAAGCTATTTTTTGCGGCGCGGTTGGTGTTCTTTTTCTGTGGCTCGACCTACATCAAGGTAAAATTCTTTATCTCCGTTGGAGCACGTCTGTAGCACGTTCGTAGCACGTCCGTAGCATACTAACCATGTGCTACGTCAAAAAAAACGTATGTCGACACATCTTGGAAGCGCTAAAAATATTTTTTTTGGGGTCACCCTGTGCGCCGGAGGCCCTGCTCAATTTTTTGGTTTTTTATGGGTTCTGGATGGGGTGTGATGGATTCGGATTTTGTAACACATTAGCATATGTGACCCACATGCTACATGTGCGTTATATGTAGTAGCACGTCCGTAGCACGTCCGTAGCACGTCCGTAGCACGTCGTAACACGTATGTAGCATACTATCCATGTGCTACATCAAAAAAACGAATGCCGACCAAACTTGGATGCCCTGGGAAAATCTGTTCGGGATCGGGTTTTCTTACAGGTGACCACGTAGGAGTATGCCTCCCCGCGGCCAAGCCCTTGTCAATCCAGGCGATGCACCTAGGAAGAACCAACCAAGTGAAGATGCGCGACCCGATTTTGTCCCGACCGCTAGAGCTATCGCCCTTCAACAAGGAACTACTGTAGCCCGACGACCCGGAGGTGGACCTCCAACTTTGGCAAAGCGCGCAATGCGGAATAATGCGGATGAAGGATCCTCACTGCCGATTTCGATGCCGGAAGGCTTTAGAAACCCAGACGCCGAAGGTCCCACAAAAAAAGCAGCGAATGTCTGCATGGGTGGATTCAACCCTATCGGAGACGGCGGTCGCTACTGTGGCTGGACTCGCAAGGTGTCCTCTCAGCCTGTATCCAGGCGACAGCACATCACCCATAGCATGTCCATAGCACGCGTGTAGCATGCTATGTCAATACTATGGAAGTGCTGTGGGTAAGTCGTTTCATCCTTTCCAATTGTTCGGTGGTAGCACATCATATGTAGCATGCGCATAGCATTTACTTAGGGAATATGGGTGAAAACCCCACATATTTTGTGTGTCCACCCCACGCCGTGTATTACCCCACGTTTTTCGTGTCACCACCCCACGCATGTGACATATGTCATATGGCGGTCATTCGCGAATGACCGCCGTGCCATGTGTCGCAGAAGAGAACACTCCTCCGCTCGAGCGGATGTCATGTGGGAGGACGAGGAATGTATCGTCTCGCCCCGCTCGTGTCGTGCAGGCGAAGGCAAGGGAAAGGGCTGAGGATACTGCATAGCGGCAGTTGCATATAGTTTCGGAACATATGGAAAATATTTTCGTTCGGAAATATTTTCGATGTGCTTCTTAACTCGCATAGATACTGAGCCCGCTGACGGGAAGGGCGAGTCGCAAGCATCTTTGAAGCAATCGCGTTTCAAAGATGCGTTTTGTATTTTGGGTGCGACTACCCAAAATACGAATCAGCCGAGCGCTTCCCATTAGCGCGGGGTATTCAGCATCAAACTGTTGCATATTCATAAGTTTGCGACTTGGGATCCAAGCGCACAAAGGCATTGGGCGAGTATATTGGACATGAATAAGATTCTACAAGCCGTGTTTGGGGTTTGGGTTTGAATCTACCCAAACCCAAAACTGCCGAGCAGAATAGGAGTTTTCGTGCGTTTGAGCACGCGAAACTCCGCATAAACACTCATAAGAGTAATGTGACCTGCGCTTCCGACGTTCAAGGTCTGATGTTGAGAACTCGCGAAACGAGAGTGTGTCAACATCGTGCGGTTTGGGTTGGTTTGAATCTACCCAAAGCCAACACTTTATAGGATTTATTGGATACCAATCTGTTTTACCTATGCTTCACCCCAAGCCTTGTGCTTCACAAGATGAGTTCATAATACTGATATGAATATTTGTGATAAGTTTCGTCCGTTGAAACGCACGAGAACTCAAGTAGATTCAAACCGAAACCCAAAACGCACGATATTGACATACTCTTGTCTCGCGAGTTCCCAACATAAGACCTTGAGCTTCGGAAGCACAACTCATATTACTGTTATGAGTATTTATGCGGAGTTTCGCGTGCTCAAACGCACGAGAACTCTTATTCTGCAAGGCAGTTTTGGGTTTGGGTAGATTCAAACTGAAACCCAAAACGCACGATGTCGACATACTCTCGTCTCGCGAGTTCTCAACATCAGACCTTGAGCTTCAGGGGCACAACTCATATTACTCTTATGAGTGTTTATGCGGAGTTTCGCGTGCTCAAACGCACGAAAACTCCTATTCTGCTCGGCAGTTTTGGGTTTGGGTAGATTCAAACCCAAACCCCAAACACGGCTTGTAGAATCTTATTCATGTCCAATATACTCGCCCAATGCCTTTGTGCGCTTGGATCCTAAGTCGCAAACTTATGAATATGCAACAGTTTGATGCTGAATACCCCGCGCTAACGGGAAGCGCTCGGCTGATTTGTATTTTGGGTAGTCGCACCCAAAATACAAAACGCATCTTTGAAACGCGATTGCTTCAAAGATGCTTGCGACTCGCCCTTCCCGTCAGCGGGCTCAGTATCTATGCGAGTTAAGAAGCACATCAAAAATATTTCCGAACTAAAATATTTTCCATATGTTCCGAAACTATATGCAACTGCCGCTATGCAGTATCCTCAGCCCTTTCCCTTGCCTTCGCCTGCACGACACGAGCGGGGCGAGACGATGCATTCCTCGTCCTCCGCTCGAGCGGAGGAGTGTTCTGCGACACACGGCACGGCGGTCATTCGCGAATGACCGCCGTATGACATATGTCACATGCGTGGGGTGGTGACACGAAAAACGTGGGGTAATACACGGCGTGGGGTGGACACACAAAATGCGTGGGGTTTCCACACGGCACCCTTTACTTAGTATGCTATAATAATGCTACGGGCGTGCTGCTGAGAAACTACCAACCGACTAACGCAAGATTGTGCATTCGTGTCGCAGAAGTGTAACTTCCGCGGATGCGCCATTGGTGAAGATCGACACCATGTGGCATCGAAAGGAAATGCCAACGCGCCTTTATCCTGACGCCTTCTCCGATTTAGCGCGCAACGTTGCGGACGCGTGGCCAAAATGGCTGCCATCATGCGAAGAGTTGCATCATGAACCGGGGAAGGTGACATTCGTCGGGAACGAACTCGAACTCAGTTCACCTGTGGACGGGTGCCTGCAAAATATAGCTTCGCGCATCAGCAATCTCGGAGGAATTCAGTCGGCGACGCACATTGGAGTCGCAACTGAGGCTGATCACGAGGAGACCGCTATGCAAGTTGTAGAGGCCTTCAATGAAGCCAAGGAGGATGTTGGGGTCGCGGCCGTTGGCGCCGAGGGTGACATCGCTGACAGCGGAGAACGGCCCGAGGACATCGCCATGCACGATCCTGGGTCCGATGGCATCCCAAGGTACACGCGTCTACCTTAAGATATCTGTCACATTTACGAGCCGTAGCATGCCTGTAGCATGGTCCTAGCATGGTACACACGTAATATGCGCGTGCTACAGTAGATATGCGTTGATCTACTACGGGGTCCTTCGTGTTTGGCAGCGTTGGCAACGACACCGCCCAAACGGGTGTAGAGCCCGAACTGAACGACGTTCGCGTTGCGTACGGAGAACGCGGTCTTCACCAATATCCAATTTTATTGGATGAGGATGGGGAAATGTGGCCGGAGAATACCATGGCCGCCTTCGACTTTTGGGAAGAACACCAAGCGGCTATGTTGCCCGCCTCTCGAACACCCACCTCTTCAAACAATACTCCGAGTTCAAAGTCTACGTACAGAGGTAAGTGTGTTTTAGATATCAGGTTCATAGTACATACATATAACGCACATAGCATGTACATAGTATTGACGTAGCACGTGCATAGTATGTGCGTAACGTGCTACACACGTACTAATAAACGTCATCTACATCTATGGCAGGGAGAATGCCCGGTACACCAAAATGTCATCGAGAACGCGGGAGCGCGAACACGCTTCACGTTTAATTTTACCTCCCTTCGTAGTGCTTGATCTAACAAATCGCAACAAAGAGAAGCTTGCTCGGGAACGGCTCATTGGAACCGACGGGCACTTCGAAAGTTGCGGGAAATGTGGGTATGGTGGAGAGTTGTTACTTTGTGACAAAGACGGGTGTAAAGAGGCCATGCATATCACATGTGCAGGATTGGTTGCAAACCCCGTAGAGAATTGGTATTGCTCGAAATACGCGGTTTGAGACTCGTCCCTAGGCGCGCTGTAGCACGTCTGTAGCACGTTCCGTAGCACGTGCTATAGCTCCCCGTAGCACGTTCCGTAGTACGTGCAGTAGTAAGTGTGGACTGTGGTAACCAACATACATTCCTTGATTGATAACCTGAAAATATCCCCAGACCCTTACGAACATAACCCCATGCGATATTGAGCCATATCACACCTATAGGATTGATATAACGGCCATTGTATTTTCCGGGTGTGTAGCACGTCCGTAGTACAAAGTACTACAGACGTGCTACGCACGTCGTAGAAAGTTAATTAGCTGTAGTACGCCTGTAGTACGCCCACTCATATTTCTTGATCAACCTTTAAAAATGAAACTTTCTCGTTATCCATCCGAATCGCCCCATTTTCGTTCCATACCATCCCCAGACCCTTACGAACATAACCCCATGCGATATTGAGCCATATCACACCTATAGGATTGATATAACGGCCATTGCGTATTTTGGGTGTGTAGCACGTCCGTAGCACATGTACTACAGACGTGCTACGCACGCCGTAGCACATTTGTTTGCTGAAATACGCCGACTCGCATTTTTTGAACAACCTGAAAATAACGAACTTTCTCGTTATCCATCCAAATCGCCCCATTTTGGTTCCATACCATCCCTAGACTCTACCTAACATAACCCCATGTGATATTGGGCCATATCACCCCCATAGGTTTGATATATCGACCATTCCCTTTTTGGGTGCAACTGCACAATCGCGCATATAGCACGTGCTACGGCATGCTACGGAAGCGTAGCACGTGTCGAGTCGTGTAGCACGTCCGTAGCACGTCCGTAGCACGTCTGTAGCACGTGCTACAGCATTCCAAATACGTAGGGGTAATCGAGGGACATCTCGCGGCGCTCACCCAGGTCGATGGCCTGAACCAACTTTGGAGCTGGTGCAGGGTGGTTGAGGGCACAAGTGACGCAGTTGCGTATGATGGGGAGGATTTCGGCGGTGCTGATGTTGCCGATGTGGTGGGAGCGGAAGAAATACGCCAACTGATCTCGTTTGCGGCACCCCTCGAGGAGGTGCATTGAAATGATAGTCCAATGTTTAAACTCGGGAGGAATAAGTAAGATCCAATCCGGCGATGGATCGGCGTCAGTAGGTTTGGGTCTGCGAGCCAACGGGTGAGCCTGCAAGGCAAAAGCGGGCCACTTTGTCAGAGGCACGGACACATGTGGTGTGAAAATGGAGAATACTCGGAGTGAGCGTGGCGTGTGAAGATGCAAAATACTCGGAGGGACACGGGCATGCGTGTGAGCATTGAAAATAATCGGAGGCACGCATGGTGTGTCGACATGCAAAATAGTCGGAGGCACGCATAGGGGGTGAACATGTAATTTGTGCTGACTCGAACCTGCCGAAGGAAGGTAAACATTTTTGTCCACGACTTGGCGGCTTGTTCCTTCGTGACTTCTGGGACGTCCGGGTCTGGGTCCAAGATGGTGAGGTCGACGGTTCGAAGATGATTTCCGCCCCACACTTTGGCAGGGACCGTCCTGCATCACGAAGGAAAATGTTAGGCATAGCAGGTTAGGAGTTGTGGGATATAGATGAAGGGGGATGGAGGGATCTGGTGGACCCAGCTGGTCGGACCTGCAAGGTATGCCGTTACTAGAAGCGTGGGCATCTCGTTGCTCGGCACAGAATCGGCGTACATCGGCGTACTTGCTCTCGTTCAAAACACTCCAGCACGTTCCAGATTGAGGAGGCATCTGCGGATCGAGAAGGTAAATTAGAGTGTATCCCGTAGTATGGAAAAGGGGGAGGTGCGGCGGGGGACATTCGAGATGAGATGCACAAGAAAGGACTGGAAACTATATTCATGAATTATGCAGATTCAGATTAATGTAGTTTCAGTTTTTTGCAGAAAGTACTAAACAAAGGCGGGGAGAATGGAACGTGGCGGTGACAATCATACCTAGGTTTATGCTAGAGATGAGCGTTTTCCAAGAGATGAGCGAGTGCTTCGGCGTAGCTTGGGAACTTCAGGTGTAACTGTTGGGAGTACACTTGCTGAGGGTTGTGACTGTGATGGGGAAGGAGAGGGGTTAATATTGGAGTCCCAAGAAGCTGGACCTAAGTTGTTGGCGGAATTCAAGTCGGAATAAAGGCCTGGTGTGCGTAGGAGTTTAGAGGAAGCGCCAGAATATTTGTCGGACAAACACGTGGGGCAAATACAGATGCGCTGCCTGGTGTTGGCAAGGACAGTAATAATGGGAAGCTGCCAATCTGGAGGTTTAAGAGCTTTCTTTGGCATTAATACCTGAAGAGCACGGAATACAAAGAAACGGTTAGGCAAAGGAAGCGTGCGGAAAGGAAGTACATGAGGATGCGCTGAGAGAAGCCGTGAATATATGGCGTTGCGAGAAATGACACGATGCGACGAGAGAAGGCGAGAAAAGGCAATGGCATCGTTTAGTAGGTTCACAAAGGAAGGCGGACTTCGTACCTAAACTATGACGATTGGGAAGGCGTCACCAAATCTGCTCAAGGGCTACCGCTTTTGCAGTCGAGAAAGGTCTGTGGGACGCAAGGTTCGAAGCAGGAGTGCCGCCGATGAGTATTCAACAATCAGCCTCGTTCCAGTATTCCAAGATGGCTTCGGAAGTCTTGGTCACGACGTGCGATCATTGGCTAGCGATGCGGAGAGAGCGACGGCGGGTAGAACGTTCAGGAAGTTTCTGGAGACCCTGCACGTATTTCGGTTTGATGAGGGTCGGTTTTCGATGAGATTCAACGAATATCGGGGCAAAATCGGACCTGAAGTTTGGAAGCAACGTCGAGCTTGTACAGCCTGAAGCTTTGATTCCCAACGTTGGGCTTCGATAAGGAATTCGGAAGCACGGTGGGTGGGCAAGTCCGGGTTAGATGCACACACGTACTTGTATTGAATAAAGTTTGATATCAATTGTTCCCACTGGTTGTAGAATTCCTCAGACATACAGAGCCGTTGAATGCAAATTCAAACATTTTAAAAGTGTGCAAACACACTACACTCATGCATCATATGTCCTGAAGAACGTTCGGGACGCACGTAAAGACCTTTGGCCTTCGCAACTTTTCGTTGTCACGAAATAGAAACACTCAGTCTCACAAAGTGAGAAAACTCAGTTCTCCAGGTTCGCGACCTTTCAAATCGATTGATGATTCACTATGAAAGACTGAGAACTTTTTTGGATTTCGATCCGGCGATACTGCGTGGTCCGACCCGTATTGACCTCGGCTTGATCCGACGATACTGGACCGACCCATATTGAATTCTTCGTTAGGCCACTCAGTTCTCCAGGTTCGCGAGCTTTCAAATTGCTGTCCACATCAGCGACGATCGAAATTCCATTTTCGATTTTGCATTCAAAATCATCACAGTGTCACGAGTAACACGGAGAGCGTGCCGGTCGGGATACGCATATTCATATTCGATATTGAAACAATCTACATTGTAACACGCGAAAAAGTCGAGTGCTCAGTGGCAATGATGGCATGCCATGGCATGCCATGCCATGGCATGCAATGATATGCTAATGGCATCCCAAGACGCCACGTGTCATTTCTTCATGTTAAAAAGATCGCGAGCGTTGAAACTCTAATATATATTAGAATTGTGACGGACAGGAACGTTCCGTGGAGCTGAGGAGCCCCCAGTGTCGTCGGATGCCAAAAAGCGGAAACCTGCATCTGTGCTACAGCATATATATATATATATATATATGTTGTAGCGAGCATGTACCAAACCTATTTTATGTAAATCACAACCTCCATAATGTACACTGCATGCGTATACACGTAACCTTTTAGACATATTAATTCATATTCGGACGTTCACTCGTTACCTTAACAGTACCACTAGACTATCTAATCTTAAAATCTCAACTTTTTCGACGCTTTGCATTTTTGATTTCTGAGTTCTCAGTTCAGAATGTTCACAATTTTGAACGTACAGATTTGAGATTATTTTCACCGAGTCGCGACGTCGCAACGTGAACGTCACGACTCGCAAGCGAAGGCGAAGGGGCAAGCGAGGCTCGATACCTCTCGTCTGCTCGATACTGCCATATATACAGTACAGTACTCATACTCGATACGGTGTAGTAAATAATAATGAAAGGTCTCTTGTGACACGCGGATCAGGAGGCGAACGGACTGCATCTAGTTCCAGAAGTTCCTGCGATGGATGTATTAGTTACTGTGCAGCCTAAAATTCACAATTCTTACTTTCTTCTTATAACTTGCCTGTAGCGTATGTGTTTTCGTTTGTGGTTCATATTATTGCTTTATGATTTTCGGTGAGATTGAGTTTGCTTCGTTCTCGGTTTCTAAGAGGTGACGGAACTATGATCCCTAGGGGTTTCGAGGGGAAAGAGAATCGACACCTTTGGTCAGCGTTTATTTTCGTAGTTTTTGCGTCTACGCGATGCTATCAGGTATGATGTATCTAAGCTATCGGCCTACTGATATATGCCACAGATCACGCATGCGTTTTGTATTAATCACTTAACCCCTAAGCTGCGGAAGGAATTTTTTGCTTTTGAAAATTGTACATTTTCTGCGATAACTTTGTCAATTTTGACCTTAAAGTCATTTTGAAAATAGCATCGGAAAGGTCCTTCGAAAGCGGGTTTCATGCTGACGTTTAAAACTTAAGACATGGATTGTTGCCGAGGAGACTTTCACCGGAAATTTTAATGAATTTGCACGTTTTCTGACAATGTAAGCCCTAATGTTGACCCTAGACCTCAAGTAACATTCTTACCGATTCCCGTACATGTAATTAGGGCTACTTGCTATTATTACGGTGGTGATTTACTAGCACTCCAGGAAGAAATTGTGTTATTTGGTGTTATTTGGTGTTATTAAGTGTTATTTTCGTGAATATAATTCGAAATGTTAATAGTTGTGTTATAAATGCCAATGGCACAAAATTATTGGCTTGGGGGATCGTGACATGGCACGTGTGTTAACATCGTGTTAATTAATAACACTGTGTTAAAAAATAACGTCGGGTGTTAATATTTAACATTGAATAACACCGTATTAACATTGAGTAACATCCGAGATCAATAACGCGTGGCAGTGTTAACGCTGTTAACACTGATGACATACTGGACCACGTGGCGATTAGTTAACACCGAAATAACACTTTCGTCCGATGTTAACACTTGGCGAGCATCTATGGGTTGCAAGTTAACACTGGGCCATCCCAATGGTCCACGTGGCATGCAAATAACACTTTCGTCCGATGTTAACACTTGGCGAGCATCTAAGGGTTGCAATTAACACTGGGTCATCCCAATGGTCCATGTGGCATGCGAATAACACTTTCGTCCGATGTTAACACTTGGCGAGCATCTAAGGGTTGCAAGATAACACTAGGCCATCCCAATGGCCCACGTGGCATGCAAATAACACTTTCGTCCGATGTTAACACTTGGCGAGCATCTAAGGGTTGCAAGTTAACACTAGGCCATCCCAATGGTCCACGTGGCATTGAAATAACACTATTCACAATTATCGCCAGCCGATAATTTAGGTTATTCCGTACAAGACAAATCGAGGTTCACGTCACCGGGGGACGGATCAGATACTCAGTTCTGATCGGACGGGTGTCACTCGTGTAACATCGAGAAGTGTCACGAGTGTGTGCTCAAAATACCGAGAGTTGTTGAGCACAGGGAGTTTCTCACTTTCCAAGCCCCGAGAGCACAGCTCTCTTCTCAACAGTTTGCAAAAAGGTAGTTCATGTCAGTTCCTTCCGAACAGTCAGACTACAGAAGAGCGCGGTGGTTCCAGGGGTTCGGGGCTTGGTTTTGTCCGGGGGTTGAGTGGCCAGTAGGAGTTGCACCTTGGCCAGCAGAGACGGTCGGGTACGCGCCGCCATCTCCGGAGTTGTCGGAGGAGGAGGACGAGCAGTGAGGTGGATGCCGCGCGGAAGCTGTGAATTTTGTGCAGCAAGAGCCCGGGTCCGTTTCACGTGGACGAGTTGGTCGAATTTGTTCTGGGGCGGGGCGCTGGTTTCGGAGGTTCGCGCTTGCTTTTCGTGCGCGGCTAACTGGGATCCTAGTGGGCGGACGCTAGCTTGGGAAATTTTGTAGCGGCGGGGAGCTGGAGGAGTTGATCGCCAGAGCGACAAAAAAGGTGGATGCCGGGCGGAGGGTGTGACATTTGTGCGGCCAGAGCCAGAGTTAGATTCACGTGGTCAACTTGGTCGGATCTGTTGGGGCGGTCGTGGATTTCGGTGATTCGCGCTTGCTTCTCGTGCGCGGCAAAGTGTGGTCCTCGTGAACAGGACGTTACTTGGGAGATCTTGTGAGGCGCAGAGCTGGAAGAGGTGTTCGTGGGACGACATTGATGCTACGGACTCGGCCGAATTGCGAACGGTGTGCACGGAAGGCGATGGTCAAGGTAGTGGAGGACCCTCTTTATTTTGATAACCCGCGGGTTATCTTAGTTTGCTTTTCGTGCCTGCGGTGGACGTGCCTTTACGGTTCTGGGACCTGGGAGCTGCTGTGAGCGGCTGGCGGCTGGGCAACTTCGTGGACTTCTTAGAGCTATCGCCGTGGGGCATTAGCTCGCTGTGTTTAATTGTTTGGAAAAATGTCAACGGAGGCGGCGAAGGTAGAGCATTGGCGGGGCGCAGGTTTGCGGACGGAGCTGCAGCAGCTTCGGGAAGCGATGGCTTCTTCCCAGACGTTGTCCAAAGCTAGGTGCTCTGAGGTCAAGAAGGCTGCCAGCGATTGGGTGAAGGGGCATCAGCAAGATTTGCAGTTGTTGCCGCAGGTGGTGCAGGAGCACACAGATCGCTTGATGGCGGCGGGGCTTTTGGAGAAGACGGCTACGGGCGGTGTAGGCGTGCTGGAGTGGAAGCTGGTGGCTGCAGGTTTGTGGGGGACCCAGCGTGCTGGGGAAAGGACGCTGCTGCAGGAAGTTATCGCTTGGGTGGACTCTTTGCTGGGGTTGCCGCCGCCAGCAGTACCATTAACGGCGGAGGAGATGACCAGAATCGCGCGGGAGGCGGCGGATGCTGCTGTGGCGGGTGTGCGCTCGACAGTGGATGAGTGGTCAGCTTTCGTGCGGTCACATTTAGCGGGTTCAGGTGCTGGCGGCGGTGCGGGTGGGGGGTCTTCAGGCCAGCCGCCTCACCCGTTAGAGGTGGAATTTGGTGCGGCCCTGGCGAACTCAGTCGCGAAGTCTGGTGACTGGACTCAGGACCAGTGTGTGCGCGCGTGCGGTCAGCTGATTCAGGAGGCTGCAAGTCTGAGAGCCGAGTTATCGGCCCTGAGGGACAAACATGAGTTCGGCAAGTCCCCGATGAGGGAGTTGGAAGCGCATCGGTTCCCTTTGTTGGTGCACCGCCACCCGAGGTTGGCCTCGGAGGAGTGCGACCTCGACGAATTGCCAGCAGGAGAGGAGGCATCCGTTGATTCATGGAGAGTGCGGGTGCACACGCTGCGGTCCAGGGTGGCTGGGTACCAGGCCTTCGTGAAGCTGCATCGGCCTGCGGTGTTGATCTCAGACGTAATGAAAGATGAGTTCTTCAAGAAGCGCAAGCGGGTCACATTCGATGATGCGGACGAGGATGAGGCGGCACGGCGGCCGGCAGGGGGCAGGGGGACGGAGCAGTTGCCGGTGCTGGATGCGGCGCGGAGGGCGCAGCTAGCAGAGATGGGTGCCCCATGCCGCACAGTCAGCGACGACACTCTGGCAAGAGCTTTACGCGGGGAGCTGGCGCCAGAGGACATCACCAGGCCGCCAGGTGAGTCTCAGTCCCTGGCTGGCCTTGTCTCGAAGGGCCCCTTGCAAGGGGTTAACTTGCTGGTGACTGCTCCGCGGAGGCTGCAGCCGTTGGAAGAAGGCCGGATCTCATGGGGTGAACACGGTGGGTTTACCGTGCAACCCAAAGCCCCTAAGTGCAAATCGATGGAGGAGTGGGCTCGGGGTTTCATGAACATCATCTGTACGGCGCCTGAGACTGAGCGGGAGACCATGCTAGACTTCTTGGAGTGGGGGAAGACGATTCATGCCGAGTTCGGATTCCACCATTTTACGGAGTTTTACGAGCACCTGGTGAGGCGAGTGCAACGGGCTGGTACTTCCATTTCACTGAATGACTACGACACAGTGTGGAGGGTCTACTCTAAACAGTTTGACGTGCGCCCGAAGAAGAATGCCGGCAAGTGGAGTCAGTACAACCGCACAGGAGGGGCAGCAGTGGATCACGGGGGCGATGGGGGCAAAGGCGGCAGGGGCGGAAAAGGCAAAGGGGGTAAAGGGCAAGGGCGGCAAGGGCGGGAAAGGTGCGATCAGAGATGCGTGTTACCCGCACAACCAGGGTACATGTGACCGTGGAGCGGACTGCAGGTTCAGACACATTTGCAGTGTGTGCGGGTCTTCAGATCACGTCAGGGCAGCGGCGACGTGCCCTGGTGCGCCCCCCTGAGAAGTTCGGCCTCCAGCGGCTGCTGCGCCGTTGGAGGGACCGACAGGCAGCGAGGTGGCTCCGGAGGGGGGCGAATTGCGCACTTCTGGAGACGGGCAGATATCAACAGGGTTGATATCAGAGTTGGCGGAAATCAGTGAGGATGAGCGGCTTGATGGGCCGGTGGGGGAACTGCCACTGCTGGGGCTCGACGACAGCGAGACCGCAGACGGAGTGGCTGTGAAGGGAGTGCTGCCGTGGTGGAACGGGCTTCGCACAGAGGACTACGTCAGGGTGTGGGATGTTCAGGGCGGTCCTTGGGGGCATGGGGTGGAGCCGGCGCTGCAGTCGGTGGAGAGATTGGTTCCAGTACCGGTGTCGGTGGCGAACCCCGAGCTGTGGCGGGCACATTCGCAGGGGGCACGGGTACGTTCATCCAGCAGGTGGCCAGCGCTGCGGCAGGAGCTGGCAGCGAGAGCCGCGGTGGAGACGATGGAAAGCTGCGGTACCATGGAAGCGGAACGAAGATGCTACGAGGAAGAGATCGGAAAGGTTGGGTGCGTTGTCCCTCTTCTGACGCGCAGAGCTCATTGCGTGGCGGCTGCCTTTCAGGATTGGCATGATGTGCAATTTCTTGTTCGGTCGGCTGCATGCGGGACCGGGTGGGCTTACGAGGACGTGGAGTTGGATGAGCCCTACCGTGTGCCTAATTACGTCGAGCCAGAACATGCAGAGGTGATGAGAGGTGTTATCGCAGAGGAGATGCAGGCGGGGCGCATTTTCCTGGCGGGATGGCGGCTACCAGTCGGGGTGATTGCGATGGGCATGGTGGAGAAGGTGCGGAAAGGTAATGTGAAGTTCCGCCCTGTTAGCGACTACTCTCGGCCGAAAGTGGGCGGGGTGAATGCTCGGATCGCCTTGGACTCGGACGAGTTCTCCACGGTGAAGGAGGCTTTTGCTTTGCTGAGGCCGGGTTATTTCATGGTCAAGGTGGACTTGGAGAATGCCTACAGGTCGCTGGGGAGCGCGAGCCAGTACTGGTCGTCTCAGTGCTTTGAGTACGACGGAGTCCGCTACATGGACACCAGAGCCCCTTTCGGTAACAGGGCCCTGCCTGGAATCTTCATGCGGTTTACGAGGGCCATCGTGGCGTGGATGCAGGCTCAAGGGGTGCAGTGCGTCGGGTACCTCGACGACTTTTTCTGCGTTGGCAGGACGGCAGCTGAGGCGGAGGAAAATATGATGCTGCTGGTGGAATTCGTTTCGTTCTTGGGCTTCTCGGTGAACATGGCGAAGTGTGAGGGTCCCGCGAAGCGAATGGAGTTCCTTGGGATTCTCCTCAGTACGGACGGCACGGTTTGCACGGCGGCCATTGATCAGGACAGAGTTAAAGATGTGCTGACCAGGGCGAATCTGCTGCGGGCGCAGGCGGCGCGGGGCATGGTCCGCAGAAGGGCTTTGGAGAGCCTAATGGGGCTGCTGGCCTTTTGCAGCCAGGTGGTGTGGGGGCTGTCCCTGTATACCAGGAGAGGCTTCGCCTTCCTGGCCGCGACGGTGTCGAGGAAGACGGTGAGGCTGGCGGCGCCAGTGCTGGAGGACCTCGCGGTGCTGGAGAGGGTTCTTCGGATGTACAACGGCCGGCAGGTCGTATTGCATCGCAGGGTGGTGGACGAGAGCCACTTCGCCACGGATGCTTCGGGCACGTTGGGCTTTGGTGGCGTCTGGGAGAAGCTCTTCTTCCTCCTGAGCTGGGCAGACTTGGCACGGATGCCCCAGCGTTCGTGGTTCCCTCGGCAGCCGGGGGTGCAGGAGACGTGGATCATCAACTACATGGAGTTGTTCGCCGTTTGGTGGGCGGTGGCGATATGGGGACATCGCATGCAGGGGACGACGGTGGTGGTAAACGTCGACAACCAGTCCGCCCTCTTCCAGATCAAGCGTTGGTGGGGGCCGGTGGCGTACCTGCCGCTACTCAAGCAGCTGTTCTACACGTGCTCGAAGCACGACATCAGGCTGCAGCCGGTGTACATTTCCAGCGCGGACAACCTGCTGGCAGATTTGCTGTCTCGTTTGCAGCTTGCCAGGTTTGAGACGGAGCACAGGGCCTTCTTGCGGGCCACGGTGTGGAGACAGGACAGTGACGATTGGATGCTGGGGCCAGTGCAATGGACTGACATCGACCTCGAGTTTGGCCCATTCACAGTCGACTGCTGTGTGGCTCCATCGAGGGCCAACTCGTACTGCTACAGGAGCTGGTCGAGAGAGGAGGATGCTCGAATCCAGAAGTTCGACGGCCTGAATGCTTGGGGGAACCTGCCGTTTTCAATTTTGAAGGAGATCCTGGTAAACTTCCTCCGGGCTAAGAAACGGCAGCAGTGGGGGACGGCGGCCTGCTTCCTGGTCCCGGTGTGGCCGGGGAACCCGGGATGGGACATGGTGGCAAGCATGCCGGAGGTGTTCCAGGTGGTTCGAGGATGGTCGGCAAACACACACCTGTTCACAGCGCCGGCTCTCAGAGGAAAGGGCCGCACGTCCTGGGGGCCCACAAGATGGCCAGTTGTGGTGGTGAGGGTCGGGCCTGAGCCCGTCCCGTTGCCTGACTGGGTGTAGGGGTTGGGCAGATGACCTCGTGCAGGAACTGCAGAGGGAGTCCGGGCGCTACCGGACGGAGGCGTTGGCACCACACACGCGGAGGGCCTACGGTACAGGGGTACGGGCATTCGTGACGTTCTGTATTCAGTTCGCATGCCTCGGGTGCCTAGAGCCGATGCTCCCGGCCACAGATGCGACCTTGTGTTCGTTCATCACCTTCCAGTCTTGGTAAGTGCAGCCCGACACGATCAAGAACTACTTGGCAGGTGTTCGGCAGCTCCATCTTCAGCGAGGGCACGAGTGGGCGCCGATATCGGCTAGACACGGGGTGGCGGCCACCCTTCAAGGGGTGCGGAGATGCTGGGGCAGGCCGTCGAAGCCCGTGATGCCCTTGACGATGGCAGACTTGGCGAAGATGGCCAAGTTACCCGGGTGTGTGGACGGCTCCTTGACTCAGTGTGCCCTGTGGGCAGCCATCCTCGTGGGGTTTTTCGGGTTGTTCCGTAAGGACAACTTAACCACGGGCAAAACGGGAGCATGGAACACTCGGGGGGCGCTGGTGAGGGATGACGTTCTCTTCCAGGTGGACGGAAAGCTGGTGTGGCTCAGGGTGAGGCACTCGAAGACGATCCAGTGCGGGGAGAGGCAGCACTGGGTGCCGTTGCATGCCGTGCCGGGATCTCCCCTGTGCCCCGTTCGGGCACTGCAGCGGCTGTTTGCCAGAACGATCTACAGGCCGGGGGGGTCGCCGCTCTTCGTGATGGAGAAAGTGACGGCCAAGAAGGGCACAGTGATCCCCATGACCCACGAGGTGCTGGTGGCAGGCATCAAGGCGCTGGCTCAGCAGGTGGGGTTGCAGCCGGGCGACTATGCGGGGCACTCGCTGCGGCGAGGAGGTGCTACGGCGGCGCTGCGGTTGGACTTGAACAGGATCTACATCAAGCTGCAGGGGGACTGGAAGTCCGACTGCTTCGAAGGGTACTGCGAGCTCGATCGGGAACAGAAGCTCATCCTTCCCGTAGCCATGGCGGAGGCGGCGGCTGCAGCCGGCAGGTGATGTTCTCCGAACCGCCCGCCATGCCTCCTGTTTGGGTGAGTGTGTCCAGGGCACTAGGAGAGCCCAGGACCCTGTCAGGTGAGCCCCTGCTAGCAGGGTTGGGTGAGAGGCTGCTGGAAGGGAAGCTGCACTTGCAAAGAGCAGTGCCGGGAGAAGCTAGCCGTCACGGGAGCCCCTCAGAGAGAGGGAGAGACGGACAGCCTGCCGAGAGCAGTGCACTAGCTAGGAAGCTTCCTGCCTCAGCCTCAGCCCTGACAGACTCGTTGAGACACTCACTCTACCAGAGGCTTGAATCGTGAAAGGGAGAGAAAGTAAGACTTGCTAGCAGTAAAAGTAATTGTATAAGAAGACTAGCAAGCATTCATCATTGCATTCTCGTATTTCGTCTTACGGTATAATTCACAGTTATCGCCAGCCGATAATTTAGGTTATTCCGTACAAGACAAATCGAGGTTCACGTCACCGGGGGACGGATCAGATACTCAGTTCTGATCGGACGGGTGTCACTCGTGTGACATCGAGAAGTGTCACGAGTGTGTGCTCAAAATACCGAGAGTTGTTGAGCACAGGGAGTTTCTCACTTTCCAAGCCCCGAGAGCACAGCTCTCTTCTCAACAGTTTGTAAAACCTTCCCTCCCTTCCCTGCATGTGTTCATGTTGGCTTGGTTGGTGGCGGTCAGGTGAGAGGCTGCTGGAAGGGAAGCTGCACTTGCAAAGAGCAGTGCCGGGAGAAGCTAGCCGTCACGGGAGCCCCTCAGAGAGAGGGAGAGACGGACAGCCTGCCGAGAGCAGTGCACTAGCTAGGAAGCTTCCTGCATCAGCCTCAGCCCTGACAGACTCGTTGAGACACTCACTCTACCAGAGGCTTGAATCGTGAAAGGGAGAGAAAGTAAGACTTGCTAGCAGTAAAAGTAATTGTATAAGAAGACTAGCAAGCATTCATCATTGCATTCTCGTATTTCGTCTTACGGTATAATCGTCGGATGTTAACACTTGACGAGCATCTAAGGGTTGGGTTGCAAGATAACACTTGGCCATCCAAATGGTCCTCATAATGGTAGCTATGGTTGCAGCAAGGTCTTCATCATTCAAGCAAGTGTGCGGTTGAGGTATATATGGTGGTAGGTCTTCACCATGTTCGTATGATTGTATGTAAGCACGTCGTAGCATAACAAGACGAAGTCCATGCACGGGCTAAAAAGTCAAGGTGACCTGTAGGACATCGACCGTAGCCACATTAAAAGCATGTGTATATAGGGTGGGAGACTTACAAAACAAAGATCGCGCAAGCAAATAAGGTGTTGACATTCTTAATGCAACTAGCTGCACTCTTCCAGCGCCTCGCCTACAGGGTATATTGCTTAGCGTGGCGGGCCGGCCCGGGGCCGTAGCTCACCACTCCGGGCCGAATGCGGGCCGATGGGATGTATGGGTGCGGGCTGTGACGTTTAATATGAAAATAGCAAATTTATGCAAAATTATGCAATTTTTACATTATCACCATACTTAAAATTATTTGAGCCCTCATGGCGGCAATTTTGAGATTACCGTGGCCTGCCGAAAGGCTGGATTTGCTGCCAGGTCAAAGAAAAGAAGCAATACACCACCTATGAGGATTTGATGTTAAACAAGAAGTACGTGCCTTTATTGGTGGCAGCGAAGATGGCTCAAGCTTGACCATAGGTACGTGGCGTAAATTGGACAGTTGTAACCAGGGGTCTGTGGAAGATGACTTTGGTCTGAATACGGGAAATTGGCAGCACTATGTTGCGTTTCTCATCCTCTTGCAAAGCGAATACTCCACAATGACTCATGTCGATCACTGATTCGTCCAGGTTTTCCATGGTAGGATATGCCATCGCCATAGCCAGACGGCACATCACTTCCCCGTTGGTGGGGTTGCTCACTAGGTAGTACGCGTCCACAGAAGCGTGCGAAAAGTTATCGGCTTCACAAGGTTCCAGTGACACATTATACGATATTCTGGACCTGGCTCTGGCGTATACCTGCGAAGTAATCACCTCGTATCCGCATTGATAACGCTGATATCGCGTAACATCCAAACCATCGCGCTCGATGTCTAGGTTAGAGCCGCCGCTGGACAGTGACCGAACATACTCCGCAAGCTGCTCGTGTACCTTGTCTCCGTGCTCGTCACCCGGTGAACAGATGTGGCCATTGCGGACCACCTGATACCCGGTGCCAAGGAAGAAGTAGATGGTCTTGATATCCGCACCTTCAGTCGGGATATCGGTTATGCCCTTTTTAGAATCCGCGGCATGTTCATGGACCAAGTCTGGAAGAAAGCGTATCCCGGTGTACACTCACGAAAGAATTCTCCTAGATTGTCCTATATAATCCTATATATTAGGATAATGCAGGAACATATAGGAACATATAGGCAACTATAGGATGTATATTTAGGCGAATATAGGTGAATGCAGGAGTTTCGGTTCCAGGAAAATATAGGATTATACAGGATTATACAGGATTTCAACCAGGAAAATACAGGAAAATTCAGGATCCTTCACCTATGTAACCTTGGCAATTGAGCTTCTCAGCTCACTAATTGAGCTTCTCAGCTCACTACATGTTGGAGATAATAAACTCTTGTTTAACCTACGGTCGAATACAAGACTATTTAGGATGCGGCAGGATAATACGGGATGCGGCAGGATAATACAGGATAATACAGGGTTATTTAGGATCCTGTTTTCTCCTATATATTATAGCCAGAAGCAGGACTATTCAGGAAAATACAGATCTATTCAGGAAAATACAGGACTATGCAGCAAAAAACAGGAATATTCAGGAGGAAGCAGGAAAATACAGGACTATTCAGGAGGAAGCAGGAAAATACAGGACTATTCAGGAAAATACACGACTATTCGTGAGGAAGCAAAGGAAAATACAGTGACTGTTCAGAGGAAGCGTGACTATTCAGGACTGCTCAGGAGGAAGCAAAGACTATTCAGGAAAATACAGGACTATTCAGAGGAAGCAAAGGACTCGTTTAGGAGGAAGCAGGAAAATACAGGACTATTCAGGAGGTTTCAGGAAAATACACGACTGTTCAGGAGGAAGCAGGACTTTTCAGGAAAATACAGGACTGTTCAGGAGGAAGCAGGATAATACAGTATCTTTATAAACTGTTACATATATGATGACTGTACGATGTCTAGCAGCTAACAGTTTTCATTTCTGATATGACGGCAGTGCAGGATTGCTCTAAGGTGTCCTTCGTCGGGCATAAACAGCACTGCTATCTTCCCTAATATATGAGTGAGAGGTACACATTTGTACTCTAGTTCAGGCTCAACGTCCAAGGTGGCAACCTCAAAGCGATCAACACCGATCAAGGGAAAGGTTTTTAAGACTGCCACACGTTCAACGTGTTCTCGGATCGTGAACTGCAGCAGTTCGATGACTTCACCGTAGACCTTCTGATCTCGGAGAACAACGTTGCAATCCTTGGTAACTTCGTTGCACGCGGCTTGTGTACGAATGGTTGGCCCAGCGAGTATGGCCTTTTTGTACCTCCTGACGGCGATGTTCTGTAGAGGGAAGCCGAGGTTGCTGAGGAACGTTTTGATGCAAGAGAACGAGGAAGGAGACAGCATCGACGAGGAGGACATGAAGGGAAAGTTCATTTCGGCGAAGTCGATGTCCGACTTGTTCGAAGGATACCACTCTCCAGGAGGCTCGATACCGTTGTCTCGCAAGAGTTGCTCTTTCTCCCCAATAGCATCACCCACGAGGTTGTTCCTAGCCACTTGGCGCTCAGGCTCTGATGTGACTTTGTGCAAGATGGCTGAGCCGAGGCATCCGAGTTTGGTCTCAACCTTCAGCTCCTTCCTGACTGCTACAGGGCCCCCAGATCTCTCGCTGTCAACAAGATGGCAAGCGGCCGAATGCAAGTTGCTCGTAAGTTGCGACAAAACACCGAACTTCTCGAAGAGAAAAGCTACAGTTTCTAACGAGTTTTTAGCACGAATCTGACTTTCCTCGAAAGTTAAACCAGGATGACAATCGAACCATAAGTGTAAGGTAGCCTGACGAAGATGAAACAGGATTTCCAAAAGAAAAGGTTGAGGCACAAAGTCTTGCACGCCGATCAAAGGCATATATTCACAGATGTAATGCGCAGAGTCGTCGTACGTCCACTGACCACGCGCCGACGTTATGCGTTTCGGCGGGCGTGAAGTTTCCGAGGATATAACAAGGTTTTCTATCCTGTTCTCGATCTCTCGGTGAAAACGGGTGGCAATAAACAAAGGCTTACGGCTTGCCCACTCTCTGTCTGATGGGCTCCCAGGAAATAAAAGATGCAGGAAGCCGTCGATCACTCCGTGGCAAAGTAGGTGAGCAACGGGGTAGTTTATGAAACGTACGATGTCAAACCACGGGGCCGCTGCAACCAGAGGATTCAAAGATTTTACGTGGTTGTCGACGTGAGGGTTGTTGGCCTGGAACCGAAGGGTCTCGTTCGTGAATCGGTCAGCCTTGAACGCCAACACAGAGCGTTCCGACTTGTATTTCCAAAGCCCCGGCTGCTCCTTCACCTTTACACGGTCTCGTTCTTCTTGGGTGGTCTGGGCGCACGGCTCGCAATATCCAGGAAAACGCAGTCCCTTGCCAGCGTTGTTACCTACAAATGTGCAGTTGAAGCAAAAACGGTAGTCAGAGTGCGTCTTGAACCCCATCATTTTAGCCCTAGCAGGCTCATCTGCATCCAAATAGGTCCAAAAAGCCTTGACAGGAGCCAGGTCAATCGCCGTTTTATGCCCAACCTCTGCCATCTGTTTAACCTCTCTCGCCAAGTGAATAAGGTGCCCATTCATGTTGGCAGGAATTTTCGGTCCAGCTATTATCTGTACGAGTCTAGAGTATTTCGTTTGACTCATCATGTATTCAGGTATATCTGTGGGATGATAGAGTATCAAACCGTGAGACCACGACTTTTTGTCAAAAATTTTCCTCAAAATCTATGCCAATGCTGTAAGTGCGACACTCACGTGGATTATACAGGTCTGAGTTGAAAACCCGCTTGACATATTCCGCGATAGCCTTGATTACCGGTGAAAGCCATAGAGAAGGTTTCACATATGCATTTGCAGGCTGCTTTTTACGGTCGAGAGAAAAATAACTCTTTTCATACGACTTAATTGCTGCCAGGCCATCTTGCGCCCTCGCCAAGCCGAAATACATGTATGCCCCAAGAAGTTGGACGAACCTGTCGTCCGTCGTCCCGCATGAAGCGTTTCCCGTCGCACTTCTTGCCATTCGAAAGCATCGCTTTACAGACGCAGAGGTCACAGCCCTCGTGGTTGTCGCCCATGTGCTCGCCCCAAAGCTTTCTCTGCAAAGGCGCAAACTCTCGGCAGCCCTCAGGGCACGTATGGTACTCAACGAAATCGTCTTTCAAATTGTTGGAGTCCAGGCCTAACCTCTTAAGCAAGGTATGATAGGAACGCGGAAATAAATTACCCTCAGGCAGTTCTTTCGTGGCCTTAAATAAACAGTGGTGCGAAATACTCTCTTTACTGTTGTTCCCGCGAAATACCAAGTACATGAAACTCAAAACAGATTCCAGAATTGAGCACCTTGCGCCGGGATAAAGAGGCTCCAAAGCAGGGTCCCGATGGTTCTGCTGCGTGGTGTACTCTGCTGAGTTGTCGAAGAGCATAGGAGCTTCTTCCGGCTGATACTCCTTAAAACTCTCAGTGCAATCCTCATAAATGTCAGCAGTTTCATGGGCATCCAGATATTCGGAGAAGTCTACGCTATGGTGCGCCGCCATTATTGCCACCTCGAAATGTTCAAGGAAGCCTTGCAGGAAAGGTACAAATGTCGCAGGAAGGGGGCGACGGTTATTTTGGGATTCTGACTGCAACGGGTCGATTCAGATTCAGATTCAGATTCAGATCGAAAAAGAAAATGATAAAATCGAACCGTATACAATGAAACCGGCCTATCGAAGGGCGGACTTTTATTGAAGAAGCATTCCCGAGAAATCCTACATTTTCATGCAGGGTTTCCTGCATTTTCCTGAGATATTTGAATGCAAACTTTTGAATTTAAAATTCGAAATTTGGGCACGGCACATTCGAAATTCAAAATCACGCATTTGAAATGTTGAATTCAAATAGCTCTAGATCTTAGAGCAGAGCTATAAATCCTGCATTTTCCTGTATTTTCCTCAAAATTCCAATTCCTGTATTTTCCTGTATTATACTGCGATATCCTAGAATATGGCCGACTGGGAACAATGCCTTGAGGCTCAGCCACCCAGTAGCAGTCAGAATACCGCCGCCCCCAAGATCGCCAACGCCGTTGTGAAGTTTACCGACGACCAAAGCCGAGTTACAGACGTTCAAGTCCTGACCACACACGCAGGGCTCAGCTTTGACGAGGCGAAGGCGGGGCTCTTGGAGGCTATCCAAACCTATTGCGCCCCCAGCAGTGACGCTCGTCCCCCAGCGCTGCAGTGTAGGAATGCAGGAGCCACGGAGTGGGAGCCCGCTACACTTAGCTGCATCCTCTATCGCATCTCAGAGGAGAGCCTGGCAGTACGAGTCAGGCAGCCCCTCGCGCGTAAGCCTGAGCCCAACATCAAGATTAAGGTTGAGGAGGGGAAGGAGGAGGAGGAGAAGAAGAAAAACAAGAATAGGGAGGGATTGAAGGACGTGCTTATGGCAGCGAACACTCGACTTTTGCCCGTCATCAACCGGCAGCCGGTTTTGACTGATGCAAAAACGGGCGAACAGCGCAGCTTCAAGTGCTATCCTAAGCTTAAGGTGCGTGGTGCCTTGCATTTCAATTTTCTTTAACTTGAACTTTATTTGCACGTGGATGGTAGGTGTTGCACAGCTCAAAGGGGAATTATTGTGTGGGCAGGAGATTGAGACAGTTGAGCAAGGTGGGGAACTTGACGAGCTGAAGGAGCCTATCATGAAAGCGACGTTCTTCTACATGAAGAATTTCTCGAAAGACCCCAAATCCGTTGTGCAGAGTATGATGTATGGCGACTTCACGAAGGGACTGTCCATCGTCATGTACGAATACGAGTAAGAGTCGTATCCTTGTATCATCCTGCGGTGGCCTGTCTTATCTTGTGTCATACTGCAATGGCGCATATTTAATATGGGTGGTGTTTTACACTTTGCAGTTGTAAAATTCTCGGGGGAACGGCAAAGAAGAAGCCCGATAACTGGCAGCTGTACAGCCAAGCCCCGTTGAACATCAACCCTGCCGAACAGACGATGCTGAAGAAGGCTCCCGAGTTGATAGTGAAGGTTAACGAGACCCCACTCCTGGAGCCTGCTTCTCAGGCGGCTCCCCCGTTGCAGATTGAAGCTGCGCCTACGAACCCCGCTCCGAAGAAGCCTGCGGACCCTTCTACGGCAATCGCTCCGAAGAAGCCTGCGGACCCTTCTACAGCAACCGCTCCGAAGAAGCCTGCGGACCCTTCTGCGGCAACCGCAGGCAAACGGAAGCGGAGCGTTGGCGGTACCAATCCAAAAAGGACAGCGAATGCGGCGGAAGCTGTTGTTGTCGATCCCTCAGTCACGACGTGGCCAAAGAGCAAAGCCACCACGAAAGGGGGGAAGGTGAGTTTCCCCAACGTACCGTATTTTCGCGCACTTTCCTATATTTTGCTGCTTCCTCCTGAATAGTCCTGCGGGTTCCTGAATAGTCCTGTATTTTCCTGACTATTGTTATGAATATTTTATTGCAGACCGTGCGGACAAGCCGGCCGCTCCAAGCAAAAAGCTCCATCCCGAAGGGATCGTTTCCCGAGGCGGGCGCGGAGTGGCGGGGCGATTTACAAGAATATGCTCCTCTGTTCCAACCGAAGATTATTCTCGATGAGCACTTGCAAGCCGGCGAGGAAAGCCCCCTCACTCCGGAAGAGGTGGAGAGGATCTCTAAGTTGCACGGGGCGATCGAGGCTGTCACCGCCGGGTTGGTGTGCAACGGCCACCATCACTGCGGCCAAGTAGTTCAGCAACGGTTTGACGTGGGAAAAGACCACGACTTTTTCCTTGGATACGTCCTAGGATATGAGGTCACAGACTCGGGCAACCTCTTCACAGTTTTCTACCAAGATCTGGAGTCCATGCAGGCGAGTTCCAACCCTTTCCCTTATTTTTGTAAAGCATATAAACCTGTATTTCCCTGCATATCCCTATGTTCTCCTGTATTTCCCTGCATATCCCTATGTTCTCCTGTATTTCTCTGCATATCCCTATGTTCTCCTGAATATGTCTTTCGCCTTTTGAACTGCAGATGGATGAGCATGCAGTGGACACCCTGCGGGGGATGGACTGTGTGACCGTGTGCGAAGTGTGTAATAAAGAAGGGAGTGAAAAAAAGACCCTCTTCGGGTGCGACGGCACGGGATGCGGCAAGTGGTGGCATAGCAAGTGCCACGACCCATCCATCACAATGGAGGAAGCCTCGAAGAAGAATTGGTATTGTAAGGTTTGCCGAGAGATAGACCAGGAGGACGACGAGGACGACGAGGACAGTACTCCGATGGATGAGGCATGATGATACCTTGGACGTTTTGCCTGAACTAGTGTACACATGCAGAAATGAATAGCTACTAGACATCGTACAGTCATATATGCACAGTTTATAAAGATACTGCATTATCCTGCTTCCTCCTGAACAGTCCTGCTTCCTCTTGAATAGTCCTGTATTTTCCTGAATAGTCCTGCTTCCTCCTGAACAGTCGTGTATTTTCCTGCTTCCTCCTGAATAGTCCTGTATTTTCTGCTTCCTCTGAATAGTCGTGTATTTTCTGAATAGTCCTCAGTATTTTCCTGCTTCCTCCCGAATAGTCGTGTATTTTCTGAATAGTCGTGTATTTTCCTGCTCTCCCTGAGCAGTCCTGTATTTTCCTGCTTCCTCCCGAATAGTCGTGTATTTTCCTGAATAGTCCTGTATTTTCCTGCTTCCTCCTGAATAGTCCTGTATTTTCCTGCTTCCTCCTCAATAGTCCTGTATTTTGCTGCATAGTCCTGTATTTTCCTGAATAGATCTGTATTTTCCTGAATAGTCCTGCTTCTGGCTATAATATATAGGAGAAAACAGGGTCCTAAATAACCCTGTATTATCCTGTATTATCCTGCCGCATCCCGTATTATCCTGCCGCATCCTAAATAGTCGTGTATTCGACCGTAGGTTAAACAAGAGTTTATTATCTCCAACATGCAGTGAGCTGAGAAGCTCAATTAGTGAGCTGAGAAGCTCAATTGCCAAGGTTACATAGGTGAAGGATCCTGAATTTTCCTGTATTTTCCTAGTTGAAATCCTGTATAATCCTGTATAATCCTATATTTTCCTGGAACCGAAACTCCTGCATTCGCCTATATTCGCCTAAATATACATCCTATATTTGCCTATATGTTCTTATATGTTCCTGCATTATCCTAATATATAGGATTATATAGGACAATCTAGGAGAATTCTTTCGTGAGTGGTAGTTGTGTTGCATATCATCCACCGTATCCCGCAATAACGACGCGTTCCCCATATGTGTATCCATCGCCGCCCCAGTAATTGGAGCAGGTACCACGCTCTTGGTTACGAATAGCATGCGTTCTAGATACAACTCTATGGCGTTGCTGACCGCACCGATTTCCTCCTCTTGAGGGGCCAAGTAGTGCACCACCGCGAGGCGAAGGTTCAGTGTCATCATTCTTGTCGGGGCTTGTTGTTGTAGGATCACCGCCACGTCCCACATATCAGTGGCTGCTGCTTTGCGTGCATCCCGGCGCGCCGCTATATCGTTCCCCTGTACTCACAAGCGGTCCACGAACAAAATAAATGACTGCTCGCCGTAACTTCCACCAAGCGGAGTCCAGTTCATTGTTTAGTGAATGTAAGACGTCCATGAACACCATAGGGCTGAAGATGAGGATGAAATTCAAAAAGTCCTCCATAGTGTAGTTCCCTGTGACAAAATTCAGCCACATCTACTCACACACTACTCGAGACCCCTCCACATGTGTAAGGAAGGTTCGCTTCCCCCCTACTTTCACGCTGGATTCGTGATCCTTAGCAACGCGTGCACAAATACGAGAGATACCTGCGTACTGAACGACGTCCAGATAGCCACGGTGCATGTCTTGGGTGCACTCCAACTCCTTCCCATTGGCTTGCAACTGCGACCGCTGGGCTTCCGAGAAGTAGCACGTGTCGCGAGCATCTGTGTACTTTTGTCGCAACACATTCACAAACTTCTTGATAACACCGTAGCACATCAAGTGCATGAAGGGAAGTGCATACCCGTTCATCGGATTGAAATAGGGAAGCCGCTCCAGGGGGCCTGCCTTGTACCGGCCCGTGCGCATAGGGTCGATACCCTCTTCCATGGTGAGGCGCACCAGCTCCTTGTGATCTTCCCATGTTAACCATATGGTGGGGCTGTTCGCATAAATCTTCGCGCCTTCGGGTAGATAGCTTTGCTCAATGGGCCACGCGTAACCCAGGGAGTACATCCCACGATTATTGGGACCTCGGGTGGACTCCCACAGACTTTTAAAGTCGTTCCGCCGCGCCGCCACAGTGGCGAATTGCCCTAGGTCGTTTCGTGCTACGGTGTCGCAGTGACATAGCACTAAAAACACCCTGAATGCATCGTGCCACTTTTCAAAGTATCCGTCGTACACCTTGAAAGGTGTGCCATCCGCATCCGCATGCCCCCTTCCAAGCTCCAACATCTCGTCAAGGAATGGCTCAAGTAACACCTCAGTATCTTTACCATGAGGACGCGGTCCAGGAACCAACTCCAACAAGCCATTGAAAGCTAGCCTCATTCTATCCTGTTCCCCACCCCCTAAAGTTTCCCCCCCCTAGATTAAAAGGATGCATTAGAGCCAAACATATATGGTAATAGCGGCATCGTTATTTCGCCTTTTGCACTCACTCTTTTAGGTTCGCGAACATGTCGACCATAACTTGATGTCTATTACCCGACACTAAGTTGGGTGCACCCAACCTAAGAACCCTATTTCAAACGTCAATAACTCCTCGAATATCGGACTTATAGTGCCAAAGCAATGCTAGGCCATGGGCTACTATGTTCCATTTGAACAATGGATATGCATTATACCTCTATAATCCAAGATTGCGGGATATAATGAGGCCGTTTCAATAGGGTATGTGCTGAAATATTCCGGATTTCTCTTAGGTTGGGTGCACAATACCTAAGAACGTGGGTAATATAAGGGACTCCCCATGACACTCGAAGGTCCTTTGGAAATTCGGAGTTCCTGGTCGTCAAGTTCTCGAGTTGCTCTTTCTGCAGTGTCTTGTCAAAAGTTTCATCCGAGTTCATCTTGACCCTCAAAACCTCGGTTGAAGTAGCATGGGTAGGTAAAACCCCAAAATCACTTGGAAATTTTACAACTTTTCCTATCCCCTCGCATACTCCCCAAAATCGCTCGCGGATAAGCTTGATTCACTCAATAGTGTAGATGCGTGTGAAAAAGAGGACATCTTCCCCGTCATTTTGAGCTAATAAAAACCAGAATCCGGTAACGACAACTCCCAATAATCCCACCAAAGGGTAAGTTGGGTGCACCCAACTTAAATGGCTCTTAAGTTGGGCCCACCCAACCACTGGGTAATAGACATTGAGTACATATAAACAGTTGGGTGATAACTACCTAGGGCTAGCGGTTGCATCGCTTGATAACAAACGTACCTTTGGCGGCAGGTCGGCTGACCGGATCACAAACAATCGGGTGGACCACCCACTGCTCGGAAAAACACCGCGGACACATAATTCGACCAGTTTTGAGAACTTCCACGTGGTTCATGCAAAACATGCCCCGACATTTACAGCACGTGTTCACACATAACGGGCATAGTTGCCATACACAAGACTGACAAGTCCTAAGTGTATCAAGCTCGTCCGTGTCGGTGAAATCATCAAGACAATGGTCACAAACGCCGATGTGGTTAAGCTCCTCAACATCATCCCATTCATCATCCTCATCATCCTCATCCTCAGCATCCTTCTCCTCTCCAGAAGCACCGTCGGCATCCGCAAGGTTACACCCCTGGCCCCAATCCAATCCAGGGTGTATTGCTTTTTTCCCCCTTTACGGCCCGCAACGGGCAAATCCACTGGCCCGCTTTCGGCGAATACGGCCAATCTCCAAAATTGCCCGCCGCAGGCGCGAAATTTTAATTTTAAGTATGGTGATAATGTAAAAATTGCATAATTTTGCATAAATTTTGCTATTTTCATATTAAACGTCACGGCCCGCACCCATACATCCCATCGGCCCGCATTCGGCCCGTAGTGGTGAGCTACGGCCCCGGGCCGGCCCGCCACGGTAAGCAATATACCCTGATCCAATCTAGGTTATGATGAATGACACGATTTTCACACCCACCGGCAGCATCATAAACACATACACGACAGTCCATCAAAACACACAAACCTTTGCATGCATTATCCATGACCACACACGCGGACTTCCTCGGGCGCACCGGCGGGCAACGTTTTCACATCCACGGGCAGCACCCTCAACACACAGGAGTCCATCAAAACACACATACATTTGCATGCATTATCCATGACCACACTTCAGGACTACCTAAGGCACGCCGGCGGGCAGCGTTTTCACACCCACCGGCAGCACCCTAAACACACGGCAGTCCACAAAACACACATACCTTTCCATGCATTATCCATGACCACACACGCGGGCTTCCTCAGGCGCACCGGCGGGCAGCGTTTTCACACCCACCGGCAGCACCCTAAGCACACGGCAGTCCATCAAAACACAAAAACCTTTGCATGCATTTTCCATGAAAATACTTGAGGACTCCCTAAGGCACACCAGCGGGCAGCGTTTTCACACCCACCGGCGGCACCCTAAACACACGGCAGTCCAGCAAAACACACATACCTTTCCATACATTATCCATGACCACACACGCGGACTTCCTCGGGCGCACCGGCAGGCAGCGTTTTCACACCCACCGGCAGCACCCTAAACACACGGCAGTCCATCAAAACACACATACCTTTGCAAGCACACTCCATGACCACACGAGGACACTTTGAGGCACCGGCGGCGCTGCCACACCCACCGGCAGCCCCTCAACACACGGGCAGCCCATCAAAATACATATACCTTTGCATGCATTATCCATGACCACACTTGAGGACTCCCTAAGGCGCACCGGCGGGCAGCGTTTTCACACCCACCGGCAGCCCCCTCAACACACGGCAGTCCTTCAAAACACACATACATTTGCATGCATTATCCATGACCACACACTAGGACTCCCTAAGGCGCACCGGCGGGCAGCGTTTTCACACCCACCGGCAGCACCCTAAACACACGGCAATCCATCAAAACACACAAACCTTTGCATGCACACTCCATGACCACACACGCGGACACCCTAAGGCGCACCGGCGGGCAGCGTTTTCACACCCACCGGCAGCACGCCCTCAACACACGGCAGTCCATGAAAACACACATACCTTTGCATGCATTATCCATGACCACTCTTGAGGACTCCCTAAGGCGCACCGGCGGGCAGCGTTTTCACACCCACCGGCAGCACCCTCAACACACGACAGTCCACGAAAAAAAGGGGGGCGGGGGAAGCTTGCATGGACAAAGGGGAGGAGGGTCTCTTCTTACCGGTGACTGGTTGATGGTTGGGGGCTCTGGATCTTGCACGGAGCTGCCTTCCGCGTGCTGACTTGAAGGCTGTCGCACACACGAGGCCCAAACACCGGTAAGTTGCACCGTTGCACAAAAAAGAAACTTCCTTACAAAAGAAATGATAGGGTACAACTTGCTTGAAAAACTAGCACTGAGAGGTATGAGGATTGAAAATAATGAGAACACGAATCTGAAAGCCTCATCTGTATACCATAGGTGTGGGATTCCCAACAAGGGTGGCTTGATCTCCTCCCCCTCCTCCTCGAACCACGGAAATATGAGGTCCTCCTTCGCCTCCACGATTTTGGGCAGGTCCAGCTTCTCCAACAACATCTGGAACAGAAGCTATACCTCCAGCGCGAGCCTGAATGGCGTTCACGCGGGAGCCCTGCGAAATGAGAAGCATACACCACCCTGCAAAACACTCAACAGTCGAAAACACCACGAGTCGCGCACAGGGAAGCAGGAAAACCAATAATTCCAAAAAGGCACGTGTATGAAAGCTATTACTCGAACCTGGCCAGCGAGAAGGACTCCACGACCTCCAGGTCCACCACGACCTCCAGCTCCACCAGGAGGTCCTCCACAACCTCCAGATCCACCACGAGATCTTCCACTTCCTCCACCAGCCCCCCCAGTACCAGGGGGCGTCGAGCGTGGAGGATAGATATCCACGCCCTTTCCCCCCTTGCCACGTCCAGGGACCTGCATTGCACCAGGTACCACCTGCGGAAAACGCACATAGCGAATGCGAATAAGGTAAAAACCACAGGATTCAGTCTCGGGTACCTAGACAAAAAATAGTTCACGTGTGTCAGAAGTAATGAAAAAAAAAACAGGCGTACCCTTGGAGAAATGGCCCGCGCGCGCTTATGCGTGTTAGAAAGATCTTCAGACATCTTGTTCTTCTAGAACAAAGAAAATAACCCAACAACCAATCCAAAAAAGCAAGGACTCATAAACAAGAAGAAACCGCGAAACAACACTTCGTTCTACAACCTTTCATGAAGTTTTCCCTTCTCCAGCGCATCGACGTTCTCATCAGCGCTCCGAACGCCTTTTATGCACATAACATCGAAACAGAGTCAAACTTACCTCCACGCTACCAAGCGCACGGATCTTCTAAACAATTTGATTAATTATGCAGCTTCTCCACTCCCACAATATTTTCTCCCAGGCTTTTTGCTTGCTTCGCCGGCTCGCGCTCCTTGCTTCCTTGCTTTCGTGTTATCGCTAGCTTAGCATTATTCTTGCTTATTATTCAATCATCAGCAAGCAAGACCATGAATGCCCGCCCAGATGTTATTTGCTTTTCCTGATTCATCACGCCGTAGCGTCGGTGACATGAAATTCGAACACTGGCGCAAGCATTCTACAAATTCTTTCCGTTCCGTCAGATCATCCCTGATTTATATTATACTAATCGACGATCTCCATGACGATCCTGGAGCCCAAGTATTTGAATTCCAAGGATATAAATCTCGAAGTGTCATTCTTTAACCAGCGCAGCACCCCTTAACATCCAATTGACATTCGTCGTACCATACAATTAACATTGGGGTTTGCCGAATAACATCAACAACAAAGACATTAACACCATATTAATACCATTCTATCATACAAATAGTCGATTGTGAAATAATTCGCTGCTTAACACCGCAAAAAAGGGCTAACAACATTTGGTAACACCAAATAACACCAAATAACACCAAATAACGTTTAATAACACGATTCCTTCTTGGAGTGAGGGACAGCCCGCAAACCACTTGGCTGCAAAAAGCTAGCAGCCCCATCAGGCTCTCCAGAGCCCTCCTGCGAACCATGCCCCTCGTCGCCTGCGCCCGCAGCTGATTCGCCCTGGTCAGCACATCCTTCACCCTGTCCGAGTCAATGGCCGCCGTGCACACCTCTCCGTCCGTGCTCAAGAGAATGCCAAGGAACTCCATTCGCCTCGCAGGACCCTCACATTTCGCCATGTTCACCGAGAATCCCAGGAATGAGACGAATTCAACCAGCAACATCATATTTTCCTCCGCCTCAGCTGCTGTCCTGCTCAGCACGCAGAAAAAGTCATCAAGGTACCCGACGCATTGCACTCCGTGAGCCTGCATCCATGCCACGATGGCCCTCGTAAATCGCATGAAGATCCCAGACAGGGCCCTGTTCCCGAAGGGGGGCCGAGTGCCCATGTAGCGGACCCCGTCGTACTCAAAGCACTGAGACGACCAGTACTGGCTCACAATCCCTAGCGACATGTAGGCATTCTCCAAGTCCACCTTGACCATGCAATAACCCGGCCTCAGCAGTGCAAACGCCTCCTTCACCGTGGAAAACTCGTCGGGATCCAAGGCAATCCGAGAATTTACCCCGCCCACCTTCGGTCGTGAGTAGTCGCTGACCGGTCGGAACTTCATTTTACCTTTCCGCACCTTCTCCACCATGCCCATCGCAATCACCTCGACCGGCAGCCGCCAGCCCGCCAAGAAAATGCGCCCCGCCTGCATCTCCTCTGCGATGACACCTCGCACCACGTCCGCATGCTCTGGCTAGACGTAGTTAGGCACACGGTAAGGCTCATCGAACTCCACGTCCTCGTAAGCCCATCCGGTCCCGCATGCAGCCGACCGAACGAGAAACTGCACATCATGCCAATCGTGAAAGGCGGCCGCCACACAGTGCGCCCTACGGGTCAAAAGAGGGACAACGCACCCAACCTTTTCGATCTCCTCTTCGTAGCATCGCCGCTCCGCCTCCATGGTACCGCAGCGTTCCATCGTCTCCACCGTGGCCCTTGCCGCCAGCTCCCGCTGCCGCAACGATGGCCACCTGCTAGACGAACGTACCCGCGCCTCCTGCGAATGCGCCCTCCACAACTCGGGGTTCTCCATTGACACCGGCATCGGAACTAATCGTTCCACCAGCTGCAGCGTCGGCTCCATGCCATGTCCCCAATGACCACCCTGAACATTCCACACCCGGATGTACTCTTCGCGTCTTCGGCCCGAAGTCCATCCCACCATGGCTGCACGCCTTCCTGCAACCCACCAGCGCCTCCACGGCCTCGCTGTCGTCGAGTCCCAACAACGGCAATTCACCCACCGGCCCGTCCAGCCGATCATCTGCTTTGAAGTCCTCCAACTCCGATATCAACCCGGTTGATATCTGCCCCTCCCCAGGAACGTGCAAAGCACACACTCCCGAAGAGTCCCTGCTGCTCTCCGGATCCCTCAACGGCGCAGCAGCCGCCGAAGGCCGGACACCTCAGGGGGCACCCGGGTATGCCGCCGCAGCCCTGACGTGGTCCGCAGCGCCGCACACGCTGCAGACATGCCTGAACTTGCAGTCAGCACCACGTTCACAGGTACCATGGTTGTGCGGGTAACGAGCGTCTCTGATCGTGCCCTTTCCGCCTTTGCCCTTGCCTTTGCCCTTGCCTTTGTCGACCTTGCCCCCTTTGCCCTCGCCACCAGCCTGCTCCCCCTTGGTAGTGTCCTGGCGACGGTAATTGCTCCACTTGTCGGGCTTCTTCGTAGGCCGGACATCGAACTGCTTGGCGTACACCCGCCATACAGTGTCGTAATCATTGAGTCCGATGGAAGACCACGATCTCCGCACCCTCCGCACCAGGTGTTCGTAGAATTCTGTGAAGTGGTGGAACCCGAACTCCTGGTGGATCGTTTTTGCCCACACCAGAAAGTCCAAGAGGGTCTCCCGCTCTGTGTCCGGCGCCTCACAGATCACCCGCATGAAACCCCCCGTGCGACCATTCCGCCATCGTCTCGCACTTCGGAGCCTTGGGCTCCACCGTAAAGCCACCATGCTGGCCCCATGAAATGCGGCCATCTTCCAACGGCTGAAGCCTCCGCGGCGCCGAAACAAGCAGGTTAACCCCCTGCAAAGGCCCCTTTTTAACCACCCCAGCGAGAGAACGCTCACCTGATGGCCGTGCGATATCTTCTGGCGCCAGCTCCCCGTGCAGCGCTATGGCCAGAACGTCGTCACTAACCGTGCGGCACGGCTCACCCATCGCCGCTAGCTCCGCCCGTCTAGCCGCATCCAGAACCGGCAGCTGCGCCACCCCTGTGCCCCCCGACGGCCGCCTTGCCGCCGCCTCCTCGAAACCCACGCGCTTGCGCTTCTTGAAAAACTCATCACGCATGACGTCCGAGATCAGGAACGATGGCCGATGCCGCTTCACGAAAGACTGGTACTCCGCCAACCGGGCACGCAGAGTGTGCACCCGAACACGCCACGCATCATCACAAGCCTCCTCCCCCGCCGGCAGTTCATCCAGATCGCATTCCTCCACTGCCAACGTGGGATAGAAATGAACCAGGACCGGAAAACGATGCGCTTCCAACTCCTTCATCGGGGTTTTCCCGAACCCGTGCACCCCCTAAAGCGCCGCCAGCTCTGTCTTCAGGCACATGGCTTCCTGAACAAGCAGAACGCAAGCACGAACGCACTGGTGCGGCACCCAGTCACCTGCCGTTGCAATTGAGGCCTCCAAAGCCGCACGAAATTCCACTTCCAGAGGGTGAACCGCACGCCCTGAAGAACCCGCACCCACGTTGCTACCCCCTCCTGTGCCCGTCAGATGCGAACGCACAAAGGCAGACAGGTCACTCACAGCAGTGCGACCATCCGCCACCGCCGCATCCGCCGCCTCACGCGCGATCCTGCTCATGTCCTCTTCCGTCAAACCTACAGAGTTTGCTGCCCCGGAAACCGCCGCCGACGCAGCCGCAGCCGCCGCCACCGCAGGCAGCGCTGATCCCGGCGCCGCACCCGCCGCCGCCGCTGCTGTAGCCCCAGCCGCAATCGCATTCCCAGCTGCCGCCGCCGCTCCTGCCGCCGCCGCAGCCCCAGCAGACACCGCATTCCCAGCCGCTGCCGCACCCGAAGCACCAGCAGCAGCCGCTGAACGTGTGACCACCGCCGCCGGAGGCAGCGCCAGCAATGCAATCACCCAATCTGCGACATCTTGCAATAACGATCTCTCAGCCGCCCGCTGCGTGCCCCACAGGCCACTGGACACCAACCCCCAATCCCGCACAGAAAACATCACTCCGTCCACCGCCAGCAAAATCCCCAACAACAAGCCTGTCTGTAGCCTCCTGCACCGCCGCCGGCAGCAGCTGCAAGTCCACGACATGCTGAACCATCCAATCACGGGCCGCCCTCTTAATTACCGCGCATCTCACCTTACCAAGGTTGACCGGCGAAGAGACCGCCGCCAAAAGGTCCCTGAGCGCACCCCGCAGATCCGCGCTCCTCCAGTGCTCCAGCTTGACATCCTCCGTCACCATGAACTCTCGATCCGCAGAGACAAAAATAAGAGCAACGACCAACGGTTAGCCAACTAATGCTTTGGAACGGTGCAGTCCACCGGAAACCGCGGCAACCAGAAACTACACGTCGGAGAACACGGACACGGAATAAAAACGGGGATGTGAGAAGTCGCGGAAAACAGCCCGCTGAGGAGCAACGGAAACGTCTGTCTCAGTGGAAGCGTCCTTCTCCGTAATCTGCCCGTAGTTTCCACGCTTACCCGTGAACACCGGCTGCATAAAAATTCGCAAAGCCGCAAATTACCCAATCCACCAGTAGCTACAAGATCTCCCAATCATAAAGCGCAAACGGAACCGTCCTCCTCACGCATGGAAAACAGAGGAAAAGTACTCCGCCGGGTACTGATGGTACAGCGGGTCCTCCGTAACCTTCACTGCCGCGCGTCTGAAACACTGGTCGCACTGCGGCCTCACCCGCGGCATAACTCTCACGATTCCGCCTCCTCTTCGCTGTCTGACGTCTCCGGTGACGGCGTCACAAAACCTAATGTCTCGTCAGGCCACGCGACTCCCGGAGGATTGAGAGGACCCGGCTCGTACAGCCAAACACCGAATCCTTGCGCCCACCAAGCCCGTCTGTACCTCTCAAAGTCCGGAGGTACTGCCATAAACTACTGTTTACAAACTGTTGAGACGAGAGCTGTGCTCTCGGGGCTTGGAAAGTGAGAAACTCCCGGTGCTCAACAATTCTCTGTATTTTGAGCACACACTCGTGACACGTCTCGATGTCACACGAGTGACGCACGTCCGATAAGATCTGAGTATCTGATCCGTCCCTTGACACCGAGTGTCGTGAACCTCGATTTTTCTTGTACGGAATAACCTAAATTATCGGCTAGCGATAATTGTGAATGAAATTACTATGAATTTAGAGCACCTGTCGATTATGGGGATGTGATAGGGCGTGGATTTCATTATCCCAATCCATCGTATCATCACTCGAAATATTCAAGGGGCGATGGCAGCAGAGTACCACAATTTGTATATAGTGATCCGAATAGCATAAGATACGCGGATAAATATGGAATATGGTAGGAATTGTCGCATGAAAAATGGAATGGACCGAAATGACGATTGTGCCATCTAGATTATTTGACACGCGCTTTATTCGGTTCCCAGACATTAGACCGGTCAAATATATATAGTCATATTTGTATAGGCACCTGTCTATGTCTAGTAGAAGTATATTTTTCCCTTCTTTATTACACATTCCAAAAATACGATGCATCATAATATCATTTCGGTGATACGCGGCAACCTTTCAATATTTTTTTAAAATACCCGTGCATACGATATGGGGTTCTGCGCGCCGAAAACAAGCCCATACAATGATAAGATTCTCACATTTTCAAGGGAACAGTATTTTTTTTGCGTTCTGGAATTTTCTGATGCCTTAGAATTACTGTGATGATATACGGCGACATTCAAAGCACGAAAATTCCATAATAATCTTCAATTCTGCAAATCTCCTCACCTACGTTTTCGACCCCTCTTGGCGGCACGCGGACGTTTGCCCTATAGGGCGAGCACACAACAACCTCTCAGCATGCAATGCGTCATCCCACAGCCCTGAATCGATATTGCAAGTACGAGGTAGTTTGGGGTCTGAGCTCTCGCTTTCTCGGGACAACCTAGTATAATTGACGTGAACTCCTGTAGGAGTATCTAACTCGTATAGGGATGTGAACTCTTATGATGCATCGACAGCTCCATCCATCAGTTTATAAATTCGAATTCGTGGTAAAAACTGGATTCGGAGGCTGCTTTTGCTTTGGATCGGACGGTTTTTACGAAGCCGGAACCAGAATTGTTGTGTGTCCGTTGAAGACAGATCGGGGCACATCCTGGATTTCTAGCCTCGACCGAGACGGATCTGGGCGGAGCCTGAGTTTTCTTGGCTCCGATGGAGACGGAGCCTCGATTTTTTTGTGGACCCGTTCGACGGCTCCGGGTTGGACCCGGCTCCGTTGTCACCACCGGTCATACCAAAATAGGAGGGCGACAAGCAAGGCGCTGAAGGAACAGCAGGAGTAGCTCATCTTACCTCATCAAGGGCCTCACTTTTTGCCCCTGCCTGCCGAAGGGCCTTCACCGTTGAAGTATGCTCACCGCGCGTAGCAAAACGTAGAGCTGTTTTCCCACACTGTACGTAGAATGAACACACAGCACCCTCTCAGCGATGTGTCATCCCACAACCCTCACCACCCCTTCTCATCCCATATCCGCACCCTCCGCAATTTTTACACATATTCCCGCCCACTCGTGGTTGGGGAGCGGGGGGAGACACTAAGCGAGGCTTTACAGGCAGTGGGGGTAGCAGGCTTGCTTCCCACGGTCGCCCGTGTGATTGGTAAGTGCGCCGGGCACGCCCCAGCCTTCCCCCGGAAGGGAATACCAGGCCTTTGTGCGACCGCTCGTTTTCCCAATGGAGAGTGAGTGGTGCGACTTCGATATGACGCGAGTGCCGCCCACTCGGATTGTGACGGATGAGGGGGAGGTGGCATATTTCTCTCGGGTCTTCTGCCTGATGATTCAGGAAGGGGTCGGATACGGTTGTGCTTTCCCAAACCTGTCTGGAATGGTGTCTGGGCCCGGCTGGTGGAGGACCTGGGCCGGATGCTACGAGGTACGGGGATCTCATGGGAGGTGGTGGCAGGCAACGTCATCGAAGAGAGTGGGCCACCGTTCCACTTTGCATGGCACAATCAGGGGGAGCTCATCGGCCTGGTTCTCGGTTGTGGGCAGCAGGTGAAGCTGTTTGCGGCCAAACTAGTGGCCACCGCTGAAAGCGCTTCACGAGCGCTCGGCCGCCTTCCGGAGGCGTCCACGAGCTGTGGCTACACTACGTAGGCCCGGTGGGTCTGAGCTGGTGGAGCATTGGAGCCAGCTGTGTTATCGGAGCGATCGTGGTAAGTGGGTTGGCGTAGTGGTAAACTACGATGGGCGGGGGCAGCATGGCATCACCGACGGGGGGCTCGGCTTCCCGTGTGCCTCATCATTCGTGGGGCAAGCGTCCCTCCCGCGTGCCATTACACACTTCAGATGGGGAGGGGAGAAAGAAGGTGGCCTTGTATGGCGACGTCTCCCTGCATATGTTGGTGCCTTTTGCGCTGGAGGTCTTTAGGGTATTGGGTGTGCAGGCAAAGAAGTTCCTCGAGGAGTGCGCCGCCCAGAAGAGGCAGGACAGGCTCGGTCCGGAGCTAATCTCAGCAACGTGGTTGACCCCGAATTGCATGGCATATTAGGGACACAAGATAATGGGCGCACTGCAAGGAGCACACGCCTTGGGGCTGCACGGCAGAGGGCTGGAAGACTCTCCGCAGTGAACTTCTTAGTGCAGAATGAGCTCGGATACAGAGCTGGGTGCGATTTGTCTTACTTGTTTATGATAGAACTTCTGTGGTTTCGGAAGGCTTTGGGGTTTCTTGCTGCTTAGGGAAGATTGGCTGTGGACCTTGGACTGTTATGATCTCTTTGGGCATTTCAATATAAGAAAGGAATTGTTATAAAAGTTTGCATTTATGCATTTGCACTCCTCTGTCACATGCAGCTATACCAAAATAGGAGGACATCGACCAGAATGCTCAAAGAACAGTATCAGGGTTGGGACAATTATCTTACCTCACCACGGGACTCGATGTCAGCCCCTGCCTGACAGAGGGCCTTGACCATTGCTGGGTGCCCAGATTCCGCAGCAAAATGCAGAGGTGTCATCCCATCCTGTAGAAGGAACAAACGACACCCTCTCAGCGATGTGTCATCCCACACACTTCGCCACTCCTTCTCATCCCATATTCACACCCTCCGCAATGGTTAAATTGGAGCCTGCTGCCGAATTTTAGAGGTTTCTGTACCGATATATCGATCAGAATATTCAAAGCCGTCAATCGGTAGTCTGAATCCAGATGTGAGGGCTTGCACTCCATCAGTACTTAGGAGTTCCACCCGAGAGATTCGTAACTCTGAACTTCACAAGAAATTTCTCACGGAATTTCTTACTGCGGCACGCTGCAATATTTCCCCTCACATTTTGTTGTTACTGTGGAAGTCTTAACGTCTTATCGTATCTTGACGTCAAACGCAAAGATGGCTAACGGCGCAGGAAGTTCTGAGAGAGACCGCGCAGTATATTCGCCTCCAGGAGCCGAATTCCATGGTGCTTTGCGAGTTCAGCAAACCGCGCTGCTCAACATAGTAATGCAGTAGATAAAGGACCTCAACACGTGTGTTGAGGCGGCTGAGGAGGCGGCTGCAAAAGCTGGCTCTCAGGGTGGCGGAACCACTCAGAGCGGGGGCGCCGAAGGGAGGGCATTACACAGCCCACAGCACTCGGAAGGGTGCCACTACTTGCTCACGTGCAGTGGGGGTAGTGATGAAGAAGGGTTGCTTCTTCGGGGGGTGGGTACAGCTGTCATCGGCAGTTCACGCCTACATCGACCCCATAACAGTAGCAGACTCCGAAATGGACTACTACTTCGCTTGGATGACGCCAGGGTGGCAACGGACAGCAGCTAGCACCATAGGAGTTGTAGAGTGCCGGCACAAATATCTGAGACATGGCAAATGAGTGATCCGTGTGCAAACTGCAAAAAAATATTTAAATTGGAGCACCGTGGAATTTTAGTGGTTTCTGCCACGTGAGACTTCTATGACCTCTGACAGTGCCTACAGCCCTAGTGACGGTTCGTGTCACGTGTAGTGTCACAGCAACTCGGACAAACAGCCCGGGAAGCCTCATCGGCTTCAGCTCTGTTCTTTTGCCTTCCCTGCCCACCCGACCCAGGAATCTCTGTTCATTTTGCAGAGTACAATTGACATTCAATATAATAGACTTTCACTAACTCTGGTAAGTCTGGCTGGTTGCTTCGACAGCACCGGTTAGACAAAAGCTATTATTTGTAATGGATGGCTGTCAGTGTGCCTTTTGGCAAATGACCCGTGTGCAAAAGAAATTGTAATAATATCAGGTCTCGTTTGCACACCTCCCTCTCATGCATTCAAGCCGAAAAGGAGGGAATCGAACAGGGTGCTCAAAGAACAGTATCAGGCGGGGGAGGCGCATCTTACCTCATGAAGGGCCTCAATGCCAGCCCCTGCCTGAAGGAGGGCCTTGGCTGTTGTTGTGTGCCCAAGTTCCGCAGCATAATGCAGAGCTGTCTTTCCTTCCTGTAGAACGAGCACGCAACACCGTCCCTCTCAACAATTCGTCATCCCACAACTCTCGCCACACCTTCTCATCCCACATCTCCGCCCTCTGCAATACACATATCCCCCCCGACTCAAACTGCACTTGCCCTCCGCTCATACTGTCACACCAACAGGGAAGACAGCAAGTCTGAGGGTGCTACAAGAACAACAGGGGTAGTTCGACTCACTGTATCATAATTAAAACAGCAGGGATAGCTAGCTCACCACATCACGGGCCTCAATATCAGCCCCTGCTTGGCAGAGGGCCTCCACTATTTCCGCGCACTTTCCATTCATTCCGGCATAATGCAGAGCTGTCATCCGGCCCTGCAGAACGAGCGTGCAACACCCTTTCAGCAATGCACAATTTCACACCCCTCGCCACCCCTAATTCTCATCCCACATACAAACCCTCCGCAATACATATAAATGATGCTCACGCATGCATGCACTTTAAGGTGACGCTAAGGTCCTATTACACAAAAGTTCAGAAAATGTTTTAATTCGATAAATAGGTTGTCCAAAGCAGTCTAAACACATTGCGCACTTAAGGGATCAAATTGACCACCATATGCAAAAGTTATGGCCGATGCCACTCAGTTACCACCCATACTTAACCATACTACTTAAGCATTTACTTAACTCTCTTATAGTTCGCGATCTAGAAATCTGAACTTTTGTGTAATAGGCCCCTAGTGTTACCAAGACCTTGACTTGCAGTCCACTCGTGGGGTCACACCAATAACGCGATCATCCTACATGTGTTTGGATTTGATTTTGCAAAACGTCGCGATGTCGCGTGACAGGTTTCACGATGCAAATTTACACCTGGTCCTCGAATCACTCTCGAAATCGATGTGACGGTTTTGTGCAGCGATTTCACCATGAATCACATTGTGTTGTCCGTCTGTATTATTGCAATACCTCTCGGGAAATATACCAGGGCTGCCCACGCTTTGCCCGGGGGGGGGGAGGGTGGAGGGTTGCACGCCACAAATAAAATTGTTACTCGACCTCCGTTATCCCCCCTTTGAGCCTGAAGTGTAGTCTTGAATTGGGGGGCGCGGTGGAATTTGCGAATCCCACCCCAAACCTCAATATTGTTCATCGAGATGATCGGACCCCCTCCAAGACATCGATACTTTGCAGCATGGGGTTCGTATTCCCCCAAGTAAAAACAGTATAAGGGGACGGAACATCGCTCCACAGGGGAGCACCACGGAGGCGTGTGGAATCACCGAGTGTGAAGCTGAAACCATGTCTTTTGATCACGCTTTCTATATTTAAGATGAAATATTGTTAGGTGTTAAATGCGAACATCGTTTCGGCTTAACACTCGGTGATTCCATACCCCTCAGCACCACGCCCACTATGAGCAACACCACACTCATGCTTCCATCATACTTATACTCACATTCTAAGGCAATGCACGGTGGGGGGGCAGGGTGCGACGGAATGCCAACACACAGTGAACAAGGGGGAACGTGCTGCGGAGGCCCAAGACGCGGCGGGGGGCAATGCTTCATGACGCTACAACGTTTCGTCAATGATTTACCTCAGCCCTTGCCAGCGCTGGAGGGTACATACACTAGACCGGCCCAATTAGGATAAACCGTCCAATGTTTTCACATCGGAAGGTCCGAATAGATTCATTTAGAGCGACCATGTCAGTCGTCAATGTTAACTGACATTGTCACTGACGTTTTGTACCTTGCATCGTATTTTGATCTCTGGAACCGTGTGTGCACTGTCAAATTCAATTAATTACCACAGGTAAGAATGAACGGTTTATCCTAATTGGGCCGGCCTAGGGTACACTAATATCATTGTTACGTACCATCCGTGCCAAGTTTGAGGCCTTAGAAAACACGGAAATCCCTCGGCTGATTGATTTTCTTGCTTGGTTTGGGTCGAAAGCATCGTAAACCGCATCAGCTTAGCTTGTTTGTAGCTGCGACTGCAAGCTGAGATGATGCGGCTGATGATGGGCTCAACCAGGTGGTTTAGAGATAGGTATTAGTGTTGTGATATATACATACAACGTATACGTTTCTATTATATATAATTATGCAAGTAACGAACGTGAAAAATGTTTACCTAATGCAATGCATCCAACCCCGGTAAGAGGTATGGGCTGAAAAAACATCGCTCACCACCATTAAGAACTGTAAAAATCGATGCAAATTGTACATGGCGACCTGGTGTTGTTCATGTGACGACTGTGGCATGTGACGAACTCGCGGGGAGGAGATATGGCAGTGGGCATGTGACAATCAGAACAATTTCGAACACAAACAACGTGACGGTCAACTCGAATTTCTGACAGGAAGGGTTGTTCATTCGATGGTCTGCAGAGGGTGCCATGAAGAACAGGCAATTTCAACCGTAGCATATATTTTAATCGGAGGGTGGATTCGTGCCACGTTTGCAGCTACGCTAGAATTCGGAGTAGTGACTTGTGTCTTGAATGATTTGCGATATCATTCGGATGGAAATGCCGGTTATATTACGATTGCCTTGATTTTCTGTAGTCGCATGTAACATTGTGTCAGAATGAATCCGCGAATCGAAAATTCGATCGTAGGTTTGCCGTGAAGGAGGACAATAAGCAGGGTGCTCAGAACACAATAGGGTGGCTCATCTTACCGTTCCCCCATTGGTGGTAGTTGCCGCTTTAACGTCACACCCTGCCTGGAGTAGGGCTACCATAACGTCTAGGTGCGCATTGTTTGCAGCAGTATGCAGATATGTGAACCCATCCTGCAGAACAAGCACGCAACATCCTCTCAGCAATGCGCCATCTGACTTGCTTGTAACCCTTCGTTGCCACCCCTTCTCATCACAGGGGGGTATGTGCACATGACCTCTACGCGGTCCCCCTGGAAACTCGCATTGAAAGTGCTTCGAAGCTAATAATGTGCACATGGCGGGCTGGTGGGGTTTCATCTCCTCCATTCTCTTGGTTGTGTTGAACGCCCGGCATCAAAGTACGATTAGGCCCAAGGTGAAACCTCGACCATCCAATTCGTGCAGGCAAAGAAGTTGCTCGAGCAGTGCAACACTAAGATAGAAGGGGCAGGACCAGCTCGGTCCGGAGCTAATCTCAGCGACGTAGTCGACCCCAAATTGTGATTCAATTGGAGCCTGCGGAATTTTGGAGTTTTCTGTGTCAATAGATCGATCAGATTTTCCTGAGCCGTCAGATCAAACGCATCAGTGGAGTCAAATATGAAGGCTTTACACGCGACAGTATTTTGGGAGTTCCGCGCTAGGAAATCCGCAGCTCTGTTCTTTGCCTTCCCTACCCACCCAACCCAGAAGCACTGAGCATTTTGCCTTAAAAGCTGTATATCAGCCCGGAAAGCATGTGAAGCTGCAAATCGGCCTCGAAAAGACATTCCAAAAAGAGATTTTCTCTCACACACTAAAAGCATGTAAAAAGAAAGCTATTTTCTAATGAAATGTTATGCGGTGTGCCTGTTGGCAATGCGATACGAAGAGCAAAAGAAACATGACATTCTGGGGACACGATAATGGGCGCACTGCAAGGAGCACACGCCTTGGGGCTGCACGGCAAAGGGCTGGAAGACTCTCCGCAGTGAACTTCTCAGTGCAGAATGAGCTCGGATACAGAGCTGGGTGCGATTTGTCTTGCCTCTTTAATGTGATAGGAATTCTGTGGTTTAGGGAAGTTTCAGGGTTTCTTGCTAGTTTGGGAAGATTGGCTGTGGACCTTGGACTCTTTATTTATTCTTAGTTAGGGCACTTCAATGTAATAATGAAAACGTATATATTACTCTCATCCCACATCCACGCCCTCCATCCGCAGTACACACACATTCTCGCTCCCACATGCACTTGCACACCTCTTATGCAGTCACACCAATAAGGAGGACAGCGAGCAGGGTGCTCAAAGAGCAGCGAGGGTGGCGTATATCACCTTTGGTCGGGCATGAATGTTAGCCCCTGCCTGGCGGAGGGCCTCTACCGTTGTGATGTTCCCACTACACACAGCGGAATTCAGGGGTGTACTCTGATCATCCTGTGAACAAGAAAACAGCACCCTCTCAGCAATATGCCATCCAACACCCCTCACCACCCCTTTCACATCTATGCCCCACGTAGTACACACATTCCCGCTCACCCATGCACGCACCATTCTGCGTCCCCTCTCAAGCGGTCAGTCAAATGAGGAGGACGGCAAGTTGGGATGCCAAAGAACACTGTCAGGGGTGGCTTGTATCACCTCACGGGCCTCAATCTCAGCTCCTGCCTGGCAGAGGGCCTCCACCGTTGCGGTGTGCCCATTGAGCGCAGCGTGATTAAGTGGTGTTTCCTTAGACTGTAGAACGAGCACACATTACCCAATCAGCAATGCACGATCCCACACCACTCGCATCCCTTCTCATTCCACATACATCGCATGTCGATGTTACCTCATCAAGGGCCTCAATGTCAGCCCCTGCCAGGCGGAGGGCCTCCACTGTTGTTGTGTGCCCATTGGCAGCGGCCACATGCAGAGGTGTCCGCTCAGCCTGCAGGGCAAGCACACGCCACCCTCAACGATGTGTCATCTCACATCCGTCGCCACCCCTTCTCATCTCACATCTACGTCCTCCGCAGCACACACATATTCACATTCACGCATGTACTTGCACTCCTCTCATTCACTTGCTGGTAGAATAAGCAGATCCCGGTGTTTCGGGAAAAGCTCAAGATAGATCATATTCAAAGAATAATATAAGCGGAGCCTGTTGTTTCACGGAGTCACGGAGTATGCCATACTAGCTCTGTCATACCAAATTGTCATACCGTGACAGTCAGATGGGCAGATTCTAGCAGTCACACCAATAAGGAGGACACCACTAGTAGGGATAGCTCAGCTCACCCCTTCATCGGCATTACGGGCCTCCTTGTCAGCCCCTGCCAGACAGAGGACTTCCACTGTTGCGGTGTGCCCTTTGCTTGCAGCTTGGTGTAAAGGTGTGTTTCCATTCTGTTCGGAGGCAGAGAGCACATCTCCGCAATGTGTGAATTTGCTCCTCACCATGCCTTCCCATCAAATATGTGGGTATTCGAAATACAAGAATTGCAGTCTAGTAAGATTTTTTCGGGCGCTAGCGACTGTGTGGAAAAGGGGATCGATGATGAAATAAAAAAGGCGGTTGTAATAAATAATCAAAATGTCAACAAAAAAACAGTAGGTGTAAGTAATTAGCTCACCCAATCACGGGCCTTCATGTCAGCCCCTGCCTCGCAGAGGGCCTTCACTGTTGCTGTGTGCCCATTGTGCGCAGCGTTATGCAGAGGTGTGCTCTCACTCTGTTCCCCAAGAAGAGCAAACAATGCCGTTCACAGCAATGCACAATCCCAGCCCCTCACCATCTCTTCACAGCCCACATCCACCATAAGCATATCCCGCATTCCCTCTCAGGCTTAATCTTTCTCCCCAACCTATCAGCACTCTCACAATCCATTATCCCACTACGGACATCCATTGATATATATGTATAGCCACGGAACCCGACGCCCTCTTCCGATGCAGTGGGACTCCTCGCAGCCACAGCAGTATTCCGGAAACACGAATAGTGACCCCACATAACAACCACGGAAATCCTACTACGCTGCCCCCTTCTACACCTTCCATCTCTTCCCCCACTTCCACATCCCCACCACTATCTCATCAAACCCGTGGGAATCGACCCCGAGCTTGGCTGCGAGCTGCTAACATATCAGTTAGAAAGTATCCGCCTCAGCAGCATTATTCTGTTCCACCTCTCGCAGCCTTTCCCACCATCAAGTGCCCGGGCTGCACGACCCACTTAATAATGCCAACAACCGGACCACTAATCCTAAAACCCAATCTAATCACCTCACACCCATCCGCGTCGACCTCCGCCACATCATCCGTCAAAGGGAAACTAATGGGGCCATTATTGTGCCGTGACCTAACATCTCTGAGCCATGCACTGTACATCCCACACTAACCTGTGCCGGCAATAATCGGCCTTCTATCATCCAAACCCAAGAGCCTGCGCATTTCTAAAAGCAAACGCTCAGCCCTCATGATGAGGACCCCCCAAATATGGCCAGATTCGTTCCCCACCAAGAATCCTCCACCGGAGCCAACCTCCGCTCAGATCAGCACACCAACACTGTGATGCCCTCTCTAGCTGGATTGCACTACAACAGGATATTGTTCCATGCCTCTTCTATGACCCTTGCAGCAACCCACCTAAAACACCCCATTCATACCCGCAAGAAGAAATCGATGTGCGCGTTAGGTTGCTGCCCTGACAAAGCTCCTAAGCTCCCCCGATCTCATGTCTACCGCCCCCCATGGTTGAGCTCGGATGGAGAGCTGGGTGTAGTTTGCCTTGCACTGTTGCTGGAGTTATTTTGTTTTGGTCCTTTTAGGGTTCTTTGGTAGCTGCTAGGGTGTGTATTCATGGACATTTTTGTCAAGCATGTTTCTTGTTGGACATTATTTGTGAGCTTGATCTCTTGGGAGCGTTTATTGTTTACATATCCTTGCGTTTAATGCAATCCATCTCCACCCAAGGGAGTGAAAGCACAAGACCTCCCCGGGGTCCCTGTTGCAGCTCCCACGGCTCCATTGTGCTGGGCGAGCTGACTATGCGTGCGGGGTGGGCGGAGGCGAATTTCTCTGCCCCGGCTTTGGCGGGTGCCGACCCAAGGCATGATTGTGTGCGGCAGGTGGTGCACGCGCGTGGCCCGCCCCAGCTGGGAGGGGCTGCTCCTTAATCATGCCCCCGCAGCTCGGCTGGGAGGGACTTTGCGCCTGTCCGGGTAAACTCCTGTGAGACCCTGGCACTAAATCCCCCAATCCCTGGTCTCCCCAGGGCTTCTTCACCAAGCAATTCCACTATGCCGGTGCCTTTTGATGAGATTAGGCCCTTGAGGGCGGGTATTCGGGCGCATGGGGCTGCGGAACCCCTGCGGTATGGCACAAATATAGACGCTGTATCCTGCTGGGTACTAGGTGCTCCACGGCACGTCATCGGTCTGGAGCACCGTAGTGGCACCGGTGGCAATGGCGATTTGGTGCACGGAGGGGTCCGACTCTCAGCAGGAGACATCCTCACACGTAGTGTGCTGCTAGTACCAAGGGGCGGGAGCGCAGACAGTGTGGACGAAACACCTACGTGCTATATGCACCGTGCGACGGCGCACAAACCTCCAGACCCCTCCAACGGAACGGTGAATGATGAGTACAACGAATGAGGATGATATCAGGTCAGCGGCTGGCCCCTGCTGGATGGTTGGGCTCTTGGGCGCATGTGTGGAAACGCATAGTGGTGATGTTCCTGGTGGTCAAAGGATTCCTCCCGCAGCTTGGGCCTCAAGAGGGACGGCTGCCGAAGGGCACCCCCTGGTTGCGAGCTTAATGGCGGCAATGGAGGGCGTGCGGCGTGCACGGGAACGGGTGAGGGCAGCGGAGGTGGAATTGTATTACACGGCTATTAAAATAATAATGTCCACATTGTCCAAGGAAACCAGAAAATAGTCCATCAAAAAACCCCTAATTAACAACGGGGAACTCCTAACAAACAACGGAAACCCTGGCATCTAATCAACATTCCTACTAATCTACAATGAAACCACCTAATTCAGCTCACTGTGGAAAGTCTTCTAGCAGCGGAGGCAGGCGGGCACCCAGTGCTGGAGGGGTATCGGGCACCGGAGGAAGCGCCGGCCTGGGAGGGCTTTGGTGACATTCGACCAGCAAGTTAGAAGGAGCTAACTATCTATCGAGGACATGGTTCCGACTGACTCCAGCTGTTTGATGCTGCAAACCCCACCGTCCGGGCCAAATTGCTCCGCCTCTCCCATGATGGTGCCATGTGGCACCTGAATGCTCTGCCACTGGATTGGGGCTTCCACCTCAAGCCCATCGCTTCGATAATCTCCCTTTACCTGCAGCTGGGTATATATCACGCTCTCGATGGTGCGGGACGTATTTACCGAGAGATTGGGGAGGTGTCCATGTAGGGGGGGAATTGATCGATTCGGCTACTATTACCTGACATGTAATCTCAGGGGGATGCGCACCTTCTGGTACGATGCGGTACAGGACATACTCGTAGAGGACCCACATCTCGCATCACAGCTACTGTACTCTCCGCGGTGGAGGCCGGACATCACCATTCTCACCTACGACGGACGGGGGTGGCATCTCACCATCGACGTGGTGGTTGGCGTCCCGTGTGCCTCATCCTTTGTGGGGCGGGCAAGCGGTGTGCCGCTCCACATGGCCGAGGAGCAGAGGATGCTCGCCTTGTACGGCGACGTCTCCCTGCATAGGCTGGTGCCCTTTGCGATGAAGGTCTTTTGGGGGGTCGGGTGTACAGGCCAAACACTTTCTCGAGGGGTGCGCCGAGAGGAGACAGGACTGGCTCGGTCCCGAGGTGATATCAGCAACGTGGTCTACACCGACTTTCACGTCATATTCGGGGCAGAAGATCATGGTCGTGTTGCAAGGAGTTACGGGCTCTGCAGCAGAGCAATGGAGGACCTTCGTGAATCGAGGAGAACTACATTGCGCTGAGTGAGCTAGATGACTGGATGTGGTCGCCTTGCGCTTCCGTAGGAGTTCTTTGCTTAGTAGCTTATAGGGTTCTTTGGTTGTCGTTTGAGAGTGGCCTCTAGTTAGGGATTTCTCGTGTTGGACATTTGAGCTCGGACTCCTCGGAGACTTTATTGTTTAAATAGCATTTTAATGCATTTCCCTTTCTCCACCCCCCTCCACTACTCACCTCCACACTCCGACCCCACTCGTACCCCCGCCCCCCCGCACTCCTCCTCACAACCTCCCCATCCACCCCGCCCCGCCCCTCAGTACTATCGAACCTGCCGGCACCTCCCATTCGCCTCTCAAACCAACCACCCCACCTCACCCTGCCACCACCGCACAACACTCTTGCAGGAGCCGTCCCACTAGGTCGGCGTTCCTTCATGAGCCCCGCAGAGAGCACATGGCGAGTGAGTGCCTGACAAATGGAGGACACTCACTCATGGTGTACTCTCAGTAGAACCCAGCATAGTATGTGCTCCTTAGTTTGTTGGGAATTCAAAGGCCATAATCCATATGTAAATAATCATACATGATATGATTACTCACAGGCCGCCATGTCTAGTGCAGCAACCGGCGCTCTCATAGTATACCCCATATGCATAGACCCTCGGGAGGGCAATATGGGTGTCAGAGGTACCCCACACTCCAAGGATGTGTAATCATATATCATGTATATGAGTATTTGCCTATGGCATGTGAGTGTACCCTGACAGTGACCCCCAGACGACCCCTGCGGCACCTAGGCATAACCCTCTTGTCACACGTAACCCAAGCACCTGCTGTTCCCGCATCTCCCCCCCGAAACCAACGTTGAGTTCATGTTTGAGGTAGCAGGTGCAAGTGTCTGGGCCGGCGTATGTGCTTGTGGTGTCTTAGCTTTAACTAGCCTTCAAGATTTCTTGGTCACCGGTATATTGAACAAGGAGGGATGGCAGAGGGGTTCTGGTGACGGTCTATCTGGTCTGGTCATAAGTCTGTGTCCAAGGTACCCCAGGTACAGTTGCTCCCCTTTGTTCCTACCCGGCCGGAAAACAACCCCCGACCCTCCTGGCCGTCTCGTTACTTTTTCCCTCTACCCGGAGGACTTGCTACGGTGCAGTACCGAGTGCGGCCCATGCGAGTGAGGCACAAAGACGTTCAAGCCCCCCTATTAACAAAGCAGGATCCAAGCCCACACCCTCACCATCTCTTAGATCTCACCCCAAATCTACGCCTTCCGTGGTACAAAAATAATAACCCCACGCATTCCCTGCACAATTTTGCACTCCTCTCATAAAGTCACACCAGTAAGGAGGACATCGAGCAGGGTGCTCAAAGAACCGTGTCAGGGTGGATCAGCTCACCCTCACATTGCCCTCATAAATCGCATCATTAAGGAGTATTAATGTCGTACGAGCCTCGATGTCAGCTCCTGCCTGGCAGAGGGCCTTCACTGTTGTTGTGTGCCCATTGCTCGCAGCAACATGCAGTGGTGTTATCTTCACCTGCACAATGAGCGCACGACACCCACTGAGCTATGCTTAATCTCACACCACTCGCACCCCTTCTCATTTCACACCCACACCCTCCGTAACGTAGTACACATATCCCCGATAATTCATGCGCAAATTTGCACTTCTTTTATGTAATCATGCAAAAAATGAAGACATTGAGCAGGAGGGTGCTCAAAGAATAGTGTCAGGGGTGGCTCAGCTCACGTGATTACGGGCCTCCTTGTCAGCCCCTGCCAGACAGAGGGCCTCCACTGTTGCGGTGTGCCCGTTTTCTGTAGCAATATGCAAAGGTGTCGCATTATCCTGTAGGGCGAGCACAAAGCACCCACTCAGCAATGCGCCATCCCACACCACTTGCGCCCCGTCTAATACCGTCACATCCATGCGCTCCACGGCACACACATGTTCCTACTCACTCATGCACTTGCACTCCTCTCATTCAGTCACACCAATCAGGAAGACGACATGCAAGATGCGTGGTTAAAGAGTAGCGTGGGTGGCTTAGCTCACGAGATCACGGGCCTCAATGTCACTCCCTGCTTGGCGGAGGGCCTCAACGATTGTTGTGTGCCCGTTCCTTGCAGCTACATGCAAAGGCTTGCAATTATCCTGAAGAGCAAGCACACAACACCCTCTTAGTAATTTGCCCTCCCACACCCCTCACCAACCCTTCTAATCCCACAGCTACGCCCTCCGCAGAACGCATACAGTATTCCCTTTTCAACACAAATATATCTTTTCTATAAAAGCACAATCACATTGTTGACTCATCCAACCGCTCACTTGAGCATTTGCAGTCCTCTCATGCAGTCACATCAATATAAAGGAGGACAGCGAGAGGGGTTTTCAAAGAGCAGCAAGGGTGGGAGGCTCAGCTCACCTCGTCAAGGGCCTCAATGTCAGCCCCTGCCTGGCGGAGGGCCTCCACCGTTGCTGTGTGCCCATTTACTGCAGCTTCATGCAGAGGTGTGTACCCGCCCTGTAGGGTAAGCACACACACACGTAGGGCACAATACACACTCAGCAATGCACCATGCTACACATCCCCTCGCCACACCCGACGGGCGCATCCCACATCCATGACCTCCATAGCGCACAATCATATTTCCGCTCAGTCATGCATTTGCACCCCTCTCATGCCGTAAACCCAAAAAGGAGGACATCGAGAAAGAACACTGTTAGAGCGAGATGGCTCAGCTCATCACCTCATCACGGGCTTCAATCTCGGCCCCTGCTTGGAAAAGGGCCTCCACTGTTGCTGTGTGCCCATTGCGCGCGGCATGGTTGAGAGGTGTACTTCCATCCTGTTCGGAGGTACCCCCTTCGCAAAGTGTGAGCCATTTCAGTGCTGCCATTATGTGGCCGATGGCTTCTCTAGTTTATGTATGCGTACCATGGAATGGGATCTTATTCGGTAGAGTGTATTTGCATATTACCTTAACCTGCGCAAGGATGGGTATGTATTCCGTGCAAAAGTGTTGGGGCCAAGGCACATTCGGAACCAACTAAAATAAGGAGCTAGAGCTGACGTGCAATGCGGTATTAACAATACAGTATAAATTCTGTGTATGCTAACATGATTGTGGGATCCTGCTTGCCAAATTTAATTTCTTGCGGGATCTTGCTGCCATTTTTAACTTTCCGCGAAAATTTATCCACCTGCCATAGGATCCTATGGGAACTTGTCCGGCTGCCATAGGATCCTATGGGAACTTGTCCACCTGGCAGCGTCTCATTTTTGTCGCGAGGTCCTTTTATTTGTCGTGTCGCAAAAATATCCGTTTATATTAACAACGCTTTGCAGCTTTTCCCCAGAAAAGCTGTTTTTTAATTCGTTTCCCTTATAGGAGCAAAACAGGTTTCCTTGAGAAAAGCTACACCCCCACACAACACACAGCCTGGGCGGTCCCTCAAAGTGTACGGCGTGGAAATTTTCGATTTCTTTTTGCAGGTTTCATCTGTTGCATCTGTCTTACCTTGATCTTATCGACCGTCTCGCGCGTAACCGGCCAATCGGTGATGCAATAGTATCTGATTCATACCTTGAATATGTGTCGTAAGCAGAATACCGAATTACGATTTTGGCCGTAAAAGTCCTCAACGTGACGATGGCACCCGCCAGTGTGACCGATCTCACCCGTCCTACCTCAGACCGGCTGACCGACTGTTGGATTGTTATTTACCATTAGCAGATTCTGTCGGATATTTGCTATCTTGGTTTCCGACTTGCACTTCATTCTTCAAGATCTCAGTTGCGGCACCCTGCAGTGCTACTCTTGTTTCCGGAGCTTTGTACTTTCTGTATTCATTTCTAACCTTTTGATGTGCATCAATTTACTTGCCGAATACAGTGCTAACTCTACTGTGCGGGTGGAACCTGCTTGACGGGCGGACCACGCATCTTGCGTTACCCGCGCATCCGCTGCTCGTTCTTGCGCTATGCCAGTGTGATGCCGCCAGCAACATCGCTGACGGTACTTGCACCTCCCCTTGGTATTCAGCGTAAAGCAATCTTGTAGGCTGACCGACAGGCTGTATTACAGCCCTGCGGTTTCCGTGCAATTCGTAACCCTTGTGTCAAGCAGCGCTTCGTATTTTTTGCAGGTTTTCTTTCTGCGGCGTACTTCTGATGCTGCCAGCAACGTCGCTAGCATCATTAGAGTCACTTGAAAACTCACCACGAGGGCGATAGCTGCACAGATTGTGCAGTGTGGGTTCGTCGAGTCCCACCGCTCTGACTGACTTTCTATTTGCATTTTTGCAGGAATTCTGCTCATTGCTTTCGCAACTGTTTCGCTTCGTTTTGTTTCTCGTGCGTGACGTGTGCAACTGGTTTTGTATTTTTGTCTTGGTTCTGACACTTCCGAGTTTGTCGTGTGCAGGTATATTCCAAATATCAATGACTCGCTGTCGAGATTTGTTAGTTGCTGCGTCGAAACTTTTGGTTGTGCTAGCTTTTAGCTAATTTCAGGCGCAGTTGTTAGTCCGTCTATCTACATGATCCTTTGTTGTTGGATTCTTATTAATTCTATTATGCATTGCTGAAAATTGTGTATTTGCATGCTTGTGTATTGAAAACGAATGTAGCTTAACCGGTGTGTACATAATGCTCGCTTGCTTGCTTTGCTAGTTGAGTGCCTATCTAGTGAGTATGACTTGCTGTTGAGACTTGCAATTCACATAATGAATTCGTAAGTACTAAATATATTCACTAGCTGTCAAGCTATTTCCGAAAAGTATTTCGTCCCGAATTTCAGTGCGTAAATTTCCTTTTCTAAAATTTAAAATAAAATTTCCCGACAGATTTGAGTGATAAAATATGGTTGTCGTAGCTGCGACACTAATACGAAACACACTCATTTTTGTTGCTCACTTAAATATAAGTTTTGTCGCATGTTGCGACAAATAAACGGACCTCGCGACAAAAATGAGGTGCTACCTGTCTGCCTGCCATAGGATCCTATGGGAACTTGTCCACCTGCCGTAGGATCCTATAGGGTCGTGTAGAACCCTATAGGTTTAAATTGGAGCATCGTGGAATTTCAGTGGTTTCTGCCTCGTGTGATCTACGACCCTAAGACGTTGCTTGCAACCCCAGTGATGGTCTGTATCACGTGCAGTGTCATGCAGCAACTAGACAAAAAGCCTGGGAAGCCTCATCGGCTTCAGCTTTGTTCATTTGCCTTCGGTAAAAAAATTCCACGAAAATATACACATCTAGATATATTTTCTGTGCGGCACACTGCAAACTTTAATTCACTTACTCCTGTAGCAGTAAGTAAGCAAATAAAGAAACCTGCACCAGCACAATGACTGCTGGTAGCACAGACGGCAGCCACCCAGGAGACACAGAGTCCACAACAACTGGCGGAGCTCTCCCAGGAGCTGCAGCAAGTCCTCCAATGCAGTGGAGGCTGCTTCAACAGATGAGGAACCAACAAGAGGCCCACGATGTGGCCATGCAACAACAAGCAGCAACACGAAAGGAGCAAGATTTGCAGTTCCAGCAGCTGACCGGGCAAATCAGTGCTCTACGGGCTGAGGCTTCTACTTCCCGGGAAGAGAAGGCCGAAGCAACATCATCGACGACGACAACGGGGATGCTGAGCTCGAAAAGCTCAAGAAACTTCCCGTATGCCGAAGGTAACCTGTTTCCGAAGAGGCCGGACACGATGACAGACGATATGCCCAAGCCGTACGAGGACAAGACGCACACTAAGTTATACAAAATTTGAACTCGTCAATAAAGTTTGAGCAGATGGTCCTGTGACCGGCTCTGGCGTACTTCCACGACTACGAGACCACGATGGGCCAGCTCCAGAATTTCCCATAAGACCAGCACACCCCGTTCCTGAACGAGCTTTGAGGCTGGAGATGCAGGGACACAACAAGAAAATGGGCGTCCACGGGATGCTCTGCAATCGAGGCTACACAATGATCGGGTACCAAGCTCTGCTGGAAGGCGACAACAAGGCAAACGGCAGACCTGATGCAGTGCGGGCAAAGCTTGCATTCATGGAGCAGAAAATATTCGAGCACTAAGGGCCTGGTGGCGGACACTGTCCTGACGAAGTGGCTCGCAGAATTTGACAGCTCCAAAGCTAAACCTATGATGAGAACGACAATGAAGCAGACGGCTGGTATGGCGCGCAAACCGGCAGACCCGCAGCTATCATCGTGTTGGTGGTGGTCATGGTGGAGATCAGATGACGTCCCAAAACTCCCCGGAAAGGGCGCCAAGGGCGCACAGCCCTGAAAGGGGTAAATGTGCCTTTCGGCACCTGACCTGACTTCGGGGGTTTAGCAGCGTACAATAGATACACGAGTATGCACATACGGTGCCGCAGAGGAGCATGTCCGGGGGGGGGCGCGAGCAGCAAAGTGCTGCAGTTTATCACTCGCAGAGCGAAGATGCGGTGGGTGAACAGCCCACCACCCAAGTTCAACCCTAACCACGGGACCTCGCTTCAGGATCTGACTCCGGAGAAGTAGGAGCCGCTGGACATCGAGACGGACCGCTCTGTGCGGTCCGGGGCATGAGTGCGAGCACAACGCCGAAGTCACGTTTCCCGTGTGTTCCTAGCAGGGTAGATATCATATGCAGAGGTGACTCAGCCCGCATCGGGAATCCACTTCGGCCACATTTCAGACCGTATCGGCCCTAACCCAAAATTACCCGCAATTTTTTAATTTTAAGTATGACAATTTACAATTTACAATTTTGGGGAAATTTATCGATTTTTCTCTCAATGCGACTCGGCCCGTACTCAACTTTCGCTTCGGCCCGGGCCTCCGTGACACGGCCCCTGGACGGCCAATCCCATGTGTCGTCTCGGGTTGTTCCGGAACGAGAAGAAGGGTCACTGGGAGCCGACGCAGCTGTTGGAGCATTTGGGGCTAGAGGTGGACTTCAAGGAGGGCTTATTTCGTGTTACGGAAAGGCGCCACAAGAAGATCCACGCCAAAGCAGTGCTGACAACAGAGCCGGGTTGAACCCGTCTCCGGGTGCCGGGTTTCGTTTTTAGCCAGGTTCTGGCTTCATTGGATCCTAAGAATCAGGATCCAGCTCATACCGTCTCGACCGGATCGTGAAAAATGCAGGCTTTGGCTCCGATGGATCCTGAAAAACTAGGATCCGGCCCTCAATTTCTGTGAAACCCCCCGGATTATCCGTTTTTTTGCGGGGGAAATCCGGGTTCAACCCGTCTCCGAGTGCCGGGTTACGATTTTATCCAGGCTCTGGCTCCGTCTAGGTTTCATAAAACCCGGGTTGTTTCAAAATAACCCGCGGTTATAACCCATAAACCCCGCGTCACCGTATATATGACCGGTTAGAGGTTTTAGTAGGAGAAGCTACAGGTCGTTTTTTTAATAACCCAGGTTATAATCCCGAAACCCCGCGTCGCCGTTTAACCGGTTAGAGGTTTTGGGAAACATAGGGCTCCGTTGGATCCTAAAAAATCTGGATCCGGCCCCTCCCGTCTCTACCGGATCGTGAAAAATATAGGCTTTGGCCCCGATGGACCCTAAACAACCAGAATCCGGCTGAACCCGTCTCGGTTGGATCCTTCGTTTTCTTCGCCTTGAACCCCGACGAGTCATAAAAAATCAGGCTCCGACGAACTCGGACAGGCTCCGTTGTCGGCACTGCGCCAAAAGCCACGGCTCTGATCTTCCAAGCTGCTCGAGAATTACGCTGGGTGAAACCCCTAGAGTTGGTGGGATTCAATGGACTCTGCCAGCATTGCTACTAATTGGTTTCAAATTTCATACCGGTTATGAAATCGATTCGATTACTTGAATTCCGTAATCGATTCGATTGTCTAATTGTTTACCTCTTTTAACACTGGCGATTCGTTCGATTTTGAAAGTAATTATCTGATTAATCGATTCGATTTTGCCCCAAATCCAAATTGATTCGATTCCAATAATCGATTAATCGAATAATTACTTTCTTAATTCATAACCGATTAGTGACCTTGTCTGCCAGTTGGTGTATGTACCTGGCGGTCCCAGCGGCAAGACTGTACTTTTGTGGGCTTTACATCGTGTCGGACAAGAAGGGAAACTGGGGACCCAAGCTGACAAGGAAAGCCTGGGGAGACCTAAATGGTGGTCCAAACTACTGCTGGCGACGAGTCGATGAAACGGGTGCAAAACGACGAGTTCGACGAGAGCTACACACCGACTCCTCCCTATTTGCGTGGGGTGGTGTGCTGAACCTGAGCAAGGAAGCACGTGGATTTTGGCCGGACGAGCTGAGGGGACTCCATCATCCACCTCGATCTCGAGGCGGTACATAAGACGGTCAGATTGTTCCTCTCCGAGCTAGAGGGAAATGTTGTGTGACTCTACTGCGACAACCAGTCGGTGGTAGCGATGCTTTCCCACTTCACGTCACGGAACCTGGAGCTGATGCGACGTAAGCGGAAGCTCTGGCTGCTCCTCGACTTGCACGGCATCGAGCTGCAGGCAAGGTACATCCGCAGGACCGCAGGATCCGCAGGACCGCAACGAGGCCAACGAGTGGGCATACCGACTCTCACGGGACAAAGACCTCGACGACTGGAGAAAAATATATACGCCGAGGAGTAGTAGGGGAAGCACTTAGTGGATTAGAGATATCGGCGCAACTGCCGAGGTACTACAGTGCCTAGCACGACCCGGGCTGCGTGGGGGTGGACTCGCTGACGTATGATTGGCGGGGGGAACACATACAACTGGGTGAACCCTCCGTGGGGACTGCTGGACGAGGTGGCTCATAAGTTGCGGGAGGAGGGAGCCGCAGCAACGGTGGTGGCACCGTACTGGCCGGGCCAATCTTGGTTCCGGGAACTGGAGGCGCTGTCGCCAGAGGTGGTGATCGTCGTGCCCCAGCGCAAGGACCTCTTCATTATTTTCCAGTCTGCTTGAAGGGTCCGAGCTGCTCAGAGCCTCCAGCTGGGACGCCGGCTTGTTTCATATCCCCAGCACCTAGTGAGTTGCCACTTACGTGGAAGGGGAGTGGAGACGGGACAGACCGACATCAAGAACACAAGAAGTACGACGAGGTGAGACCCGGTGACAAAATAAAAATATTTTGGCTGGAAAACTGGGAGTGCTACCCGGGGATTGTTGGTGCCACCAGTGATGACGGGAGAACTACGATCACGTACGACAACGGAGACGTAGAGAATATCGTGCTGAAGGAGGAGAGGTATCGGGTACCTCACTTCGTGACCACCGAGGAGCAGCAACAGGAGGTGAGATCGACTCCGTGGAGAACGGCGCTGCTGCAGCACTTGACCGGGGAGCTTGGTGACAACAAGTACTCCGACACAGCAACGGTAATGCAGGCTTCAACGCTGCAGAGATCGACAACCTCCGGGTAGTCAGCGAGGAGGAGTAGTGAGATGCGCCGTATAAAGAGGCAAAGAGAAGTCTGAATCGTATGGCACTGAGCTGTGCAAGCAAGTTGCCGCTACGTCAGTGAGGAGGAGTAGTAGAATGCAGACTTCTAGAGTCTAGAGAAAATCTGAGAGAAAATGTATTATGTCATCTACGTTGGTAGGAAAATATGTCATCAGTATTCGATTGAGAATCGGGATCAGTTACGGGATCAGAAATGTGATGACGACTTTGTGACTCTTCCTAGATTTCTCATCTGCTGCGTGATAAAGAGGCCAAGTGCCTCAATGAACTGGTCTTTTAACATTGTTCGTATCAATTCGGCACGCTGGTGCCTGATTTGTAAAAATGTATCGTTTATATCATTTTTGGATATCTAAAAGTGTAAACATGATATCCCTTTCTTACTAGGTTATGGGCCCACGACGTTCAACGGGACGCGTGGAAGACGTTTAGTGCGCTGACGACCGTCAAGACACACTGCAATGGGAACCTATGAGCCGCGCTGGGAGCAGCAAAACTCAGAAAGTTGCTTTTCTTTTCTTGGGAACGGTTCTGAAGGCGTCTAGTATACGGGAGTTTCAACGCGCGAAGTGCAACAGTGCTAGGTGGAACGGCGAAAAGATATTTGCGACTGCTCTTATGTTTCCTGGAACAAATCAAGCGATAACAGTATGGGGCAGCACGCTGTGCCATACGCAGCGAGCATACGATTGAAGTTACTATGATAATTTTGTTGTCTTGCTTTTATCTGCTGCGAGATCTATGACGGCTGGAAAAAGCGTGTAAAGTTGAACTTCATCAAGAACTTGGACGCGCTCATCGTGTAGGCCTCATTCGAAGTCCTGAGATAGAGAACACCGTCGCGCAAATTGTGCAGTCCTCGTTTGAACTTCATTGTAGATGCATGCAACGTGTAGAGCGCGTTTTTATTACTGGCGACTTGGTGACTGTCGTTGTGTCTGCCGAAGTAAATCAAAAGGTAGCAGCAGTGCAGGGTTGCGTGTTGTGTCGGGCGCAGCGTTCATTCTATTTGAACAAGAATTATTGTTGTCGGTATTCCATTTTGCCGTTTCGATGGCGGCTGGAAGTCGCGTACGAAATATATTGAGACCAATCACGTATGAGTGTCTGTCGTACATTCCTATCGTGGTATCTGCAACGTTGGGCGTACACAATCGAAGCCTGTCGCAATACTGCAACAGCGAGTAAACAACGGAGCAGGAGGAGTTGGTAGACCACTTTTTGATCAAGACAAGAATGACAGCAGGAAGACCAGCTGTTATATATCCTGTGTGATGAGTCTGTAGTGGTTTGCCGATTTCCGTAATTGACAGCGCAGATATGACGCATGAGGACCGTTACGCAGAACCTATTGTCAGTGCCAGAGTGCCAAGGACCTATTGTCGGTGCTAGAGTGCGAATGACGTCTGCAATGACACCTATAATGCAGATTGTGGTGAGCTGAAACGAAGCGGGAGACAATTACGACACGAAGCTGTATACGTAGCCGCAGCGTGGTGAGTTAAAGCAAAGCTGGAGACGAAGTTGGAGACCATGAAACGAAGCTGGAGACGTACGTAGCTGTTAGCTGGAGAAACGAAGCTGGAGACCATGCAACGGGGCTAGAGCGAGACGTAGCTGTTAGCTGGAGAAACGAAGCTGGAGACCATGCAACAAAGCTGGAGACCATGAAACGAGGCAAAAGACGAAGCTGTATGTAACAGTAGTGTATCAACGTGAAAATATAGTATCGCATGAACACTGACTTCGACATCGTGAATCCGGGTAGTCAGCGAGGAGGAGTAGTGAGATGCGCCGTATAAAGAGGCAAAGAGAAGTCTGAATCGTATGGCACTGAGCTGTGCAAGCAAGTTGCCGCTACGTCAGTGAGGAGGAGTAGTAGAATACAGACTTCTAGAGTCTAGAGAAAATCTGAGAGAAAATGTATTATGTCATCTACGTTGGTAGGAAAATATGTCATCAGTATTCGATTTGAGAATCGGGATCAGTGACGGGATCAGAAATGTGATGACGACTTTGTGACTCTTCCTAGATTTCTCATCTGCTGCGTGATAAAGAGGCCAAGTGCCTCGATGAACTGGTCTTTTAAAATCGTTCGTATCAATTCGGCACGCTGGTGCCTGATTTGTAAAAATGTATCGTTTATATCATTTTTGGATATCTAAAAGTGTAAACATGATATCCCTTTCTTACTAGGTTATGGGCCCACGACGTTCAACGGGACGCGTGGAAGACGTTTAGTGCGCTGACGACCGTCAAGACACACTGCAATGGGAACCTATGAGCCGCGCTGGGAGCAGCAAAACTCAGAAAGTTGCTTTTCTTTTCTTGGGAACGGTTCTGAAGGCGTCTAGTATACGGGAGTTTCAACGCGCGAAGTGCAACAGTGCTAGGTGGAACGGCGAAAAGATATTTGCGACTGCTCTTATGTTTCCTGGAACAAATCAAGCGATAACAGTATGGGGCAGCACGCTGTGCCATACGCAGCGAGCATACGATTAAAGTTACTATGATAATTTTGTTGTCTTGCTTTTATCTGCTGCGAGATCTATGACGGCTGGAAAAAGCGTGTAAAGTTGAACTTCATCAAGAACTTGGACGCGCTCATCGTGTAGGCCTCATTCGAAGTCCTGAGATAGAGAACACCGTCGCGCAAATTGTGCAGTCCTCGTTTGAACTTCATTGTAGATGCATGCAACGTGTAGAGCGCGTTTTTATTACTGGCGACTTGGTGACTGTCGTTGTGTCTGCCGAAGTAAATCAAAAGGTAGCAGCAGTGCAGGGTTGCGTGTTGTGTCGGGCGCAGCGTTCATTCTATTTGAACAAGAATTATTGTTGTCGGTATTCCATTTTGCCGTTTCGATGGCGGCTGGAAGTCGCGTACGAAATATATTGAGACCAATCACGTATGAGTGTCTGTCGTACATTCCTATCGTGGTATCTGCAACGTTGGGCGTACACAATCGAAGCCTGTCGCAATACTGCAACAGCGAGTAAACAACGGAGCAGGAGGAGTTGGTAGACCACTTTCTGATCAAGAATAACAGCGGGAAGACCAGCTGTTATATATCCTGTGTGATGAGTCTGTAGTGGTTTGCCGATTTCCGTAATTGACAGCGCAGATATGACGCATGCGAATTTAACCGTTACGCAGAACCTATTGTCAGTGCCAGAGTGCCAAGGACCTATTGTCGGTGCTAGAGTGCGAATGACGTCTGCAATGACACCTATAATGCAGATTGTGGTGAGCTGAAACGAAGCGGGAGACAATTACGACACGAAGCTGTATACGTAGCCGCAGCGTGGTGAGTTAAAGCAAAGCTGGAGACGAAGTTGGAGACCATGAAACGAAGCTGGAGACGTACGTAGCTGTTAGCTGGAGAAACGAAGCTGGAGACCATGCAACGGGGCTAGAGCGAGACGTAGCTGTTAGCTGGAGAAACGAAGCTGGAGACCATGCAACAAAGCTGGAGACCATGAAACGAGGCAAAAGACGAAGCTGTATGTAACAGTAGTGTATCAACGTGAAAATATAGTATCGCATGAACACTGACTTCGACATCGTGAATCCGGGTAGTCAGCGAGGAGGAGTAGTGAGATGCGCCGTATAAAGAGGCAAAGAGAAGTCTGAATCGTATGGCACTGAGCTGTGCAAGCAAGTTGCCGCTACGTCAGTGAGGAGGAGTAGTAGAATACAGACTTCTAGAGTCTAGAGAAAATCTGAGAGAAAATGTATTATGTCATCTACGTTGGTAGGAAAATATGTCATCAGTATTCGATTGAGAATCGGGATCAGTGACGGGATCAGAAATGTGATGACGACTTTGTGACTCTTTCTAGATTTCTCATCTGTTGCGCGATAAAGAGGCCAAGTGCCTCGGTGAACTGGTCTTTTGACATCGTTTGTATCAATTCGGCACGCTGGTGCCTGATCTCTAAAAATGTAGTACTTAATGAATCGTTTTTATCCTTTGTGGATATCTAAAAGTGTAAACATGATATCTCTTTCTTACTAGTGTCTCGTCTCGACCAAGCTATGCCAACGCTATGACAACACCACGTCCTGATGTGGAATTGTTGTGGACCAAACATCGGTGTAAGTTCACTGGTAGCTGGTCCGAGTTTGGGCCCAAGCAGGGCCCATCGTGGGTCCTTAACCAATGCATGGCCCAACCTGAAATGCTGACATCAGTTTTAACCAATCATCGACTTACGATGCAAAGTTCCTTCAATTGTATACTCTCTCTAAAATATCTGCTGGTTAAAATTACATTCTGTATTTTTCATTCAGATATCCGTAGTATGATGACGTGTCTGACCTGGCGACCTGATATTTGACTGAAACGGGACAGAGAAACATTCATGGGATGAAACAACATTTTCTTGCACTGTATCGCTCACACCTCCCTAGTTAACCGCAACACCGTGAACCCTTAAGTCACTGTTCAGCCGCTGTTGTGTTCGGTATACTACTGTATGCCAAACACAACAAAACTTTGGAGATCATATTGTACATGTCTTAGGAACCACATATTTGTTGCACGCGCAGGATCCGTCCCGGAATTAGGATGCTGGACGGTTATTGTGAGGGGGGTAATGTGCGCGAGGCGAGCTAGCAATCTTGACTCGCGCCCAGCAGGGACACATGCTGCACAACATATGCATATCATGCATAGCATATATATACGCATAACAAACCAATTTTGAGCATCTGAATGACAGTGCACTATAACGTCTAGCGGAAACGCGAATGTCAATCGCGTCGACGTTTCCGTTAGGATTTTCCTTTCATCCGCGCACTCGCTTGCAAGCGAACATGCGCGTTGGGTGATGGAAGCGTCAGCAAAATTGAGATTGCATATGTGTTATCTTTCCAAAATAAATTGGACAGACTGAGTGGTCAACCACAGATCTCGTTGTTGGCTGACGCGTTCATCTAGGTATATATAGTGGGCGGATTTTCAGGAATTTGAAAGCCGCAATAGATGCGCTATAAATTTATCATTCTTCGCAAAACGGGAACCCACATACTAAGTAGACATATATGATAATATTTAATAGCAAAAGTCTACTCAGATTAATATATAATCATAGAAATCTTTACCTCGCTGGACAAGGGCACACTGTGGGGGAGAAAGCGTTCCGCCTTAAGTTAAATTCGCATATTTAACAAATAGCAATTAAACATGGAAGCGACAGTTACAGACGTCAAACAGCGTGATACTTGATAGCCAAGCGAGAGGTGCGAGAGCAGAGATAAATCTTTGAAAACCAAAACCGAATCTTCTCTCTGGGATGGCATGTCAAAGACGACAGAGTGCATACGCCACACCCACCTCATGTTTTTCGCGGGTACGCGCGATTAAGTGCAGATACTAGCACATTTTAGCGAATGGTTCAGATGAAATAATTTATTAATAGTCCCCCAATTTCTCCCGACTAATATATCACGTCATGTATCCAAGATGTGATCGCACGCAGCTTGATTATATTTTTACACAAGGTGGACCCTTCAAATAATAAAATCCAGCGTTCCTCGATTATGACACTTCAAATTAAAATCGATATAAAGCCGGATATAAAAAACGCCGAGGGCTCTCCCAAGATGTACACCGTGGCATGAACTTGGGCCTAACCTAGGCCTAACCTGGGCCAAGCAACGGCCAAACATTCCCCAAGCCTCACCCTGGCAAGGCTAGAAGTGCCCCTTGTTTGGGCTAGGCGCTGTCCCACCAAACAAATAATGTGTAGAGCTAACGTGCAATGCCATATTAAAAATACACTATTAATGTTGTGCATATATGCTAACATATGGGATCCTGCTTGCCAAATTTAATTTCTTGCGGGATCTTGCTGCCATTTTTAACTTTCCGTGAGAATTTATCGACTTGCCTATTTAGGATCCGATTGGAACTTGTCCGGCTGCCATAGGATCCTATGGGAACTTGTCTGCCTGCCATAGGATCATGTAGGACGTTCCATAGGATCCTATAGGGTGCTTAGGGTCTTGTAGGACTCTATATATTCTGTGTAAATTGGAATGCATTGGAATTTTAGTGGTTTAGTCGATTCAAAATCACTGACCAGTGACACGTTGGCACAGTCGGGTGACAGTGACGCCTCGAGACCGTGACAATGTATATAATGGACACGAACTGTCGAGTCCTCAGCTCTTTTCCTTTTCCTAATTCAGCAAAAGAAACTTCACGAAAATATTCAAGCTGAGTATTTTCTGTGTGGCACACTGCTTTTTACAAACAACTCGTGACTACGTAGTTTTAGTTTTAGTTAGTACTTCACCTTACCAGTATGGTAAAGACACGTTCGGATGACGAGTCCACCAATGAGGACGCCTGGAACGAGGGAGACTTCCCGGCATTGGGAAGTGAACATTCCCTCCCACCCAACCCTGTACGACGAGTAGAAACGCCGACAAGGAGTCCAGCACCTACACCGAGCTCCGAGCAGCCTGTCGACCAGGCATCATTGCTCATGGAACTCGTTAAACAACAGCAAATGCACCAGCAGGAGTTCGCGAAGAACCAGCTTCTGCAGCAGCAGCAGTAGCAGGCTGCGTTGATTGTCACTATGAGTGGACAGATCAGTGCCTTGACTGCGGAGGTAGCAGCAAACAAGCTGGCAGACGCTTTTTCATCAGGAAGCTCTGCAGCAGGGAAGAAGAAGGGAGCAGAAGCAGAGATCGCGAGGCAAAATTGCTTGCCCTACGTCCCGGAGGACGCCAAGAACCCCTTCCCACCAAAACCGAAGAACCTGGAGACAGATATGCCCCAGGTGTTCCCCATGTACGGGGACAAAACGTACGACGTCCTCTCCAAGAAGACGGCGTCATCCATGAAGTACAAGTACGTCGTACTGGCACCGGCCCGTTTGTATATGCACGACTACCTCGTGTACGTCACCGAGACTGTCGACGGGCTGGCGAAGGTCCACTACTCAGCGGACGAGGCGATCGAGAGGCTGAAGCGGGTGGAAAACTCCATCCATGGAGTGTTTTCATTCCTGTGCAACCGTTACACGGTGCTGCAGCTTCGCGCGGCCATCGACGGGGACGGAGCAAGTAAGGCGGACTCTGACTCCCTCCGTGCGAAGCTCAAATTCGTCCAGGACTGCGTCTACCAGGGCGCAGAGGATCTGGTGACCGACACCCTCCTCAAAGAGTACATCGACGAGTTCGACAGAGGCAAGAACAAAGCCAGCCTTTACGAGAAGGAGGAGCAAAATCCCACTGGAGGCAAGGGTAAGGGTAAGGGTCGCGGCAAGCCAACGGGCTACGCCGGGGCTGATGCCTAAGGATGTGCGTGGCACACCTCTGTCCGGCACCTGCGCCTCTGGGTGTCGGACAGCATCGCCTCACTATCCAGCAGGAAGTGAGCAGCAGAAGAGGGGCGTGGCGCGCGGCGGGCGCCAGTTCGAAGGTCCTGCAGTGGATCTCCCGAGGAGCCAAGATGAAGTGGCTTCGACAACCACCCCCATGGTTCGACCATGGTGTGTCGCTACTCGACGCGACTCCGTTACAGCAGATCTGGCTGGACAAGGAGAAGGCGAGGGCGCTGGGGACCGGTGCATGGGGGCGAGCAACGAAGAGGCAGCACGTATCTCGGGCGTTCTTGGTGAAGAAGCCGGGCGAGAACAAGTGGCGCCTGGTGGTGGACTTCCGATGGATGAACAGCTTTTGTGTCAAGTCCAAGGTGAAGATGGAGACGCTCAAGAAGCTTTGCCGGCTGGCGGAGCCGAACGACTGGTGCTTCAGTTTCGATCTCCAAGACGGCTACCATGCAGTGGGAATAGACCCCGACTTCCAGAAGTACATGCAGTTCGACCTGCAGGGCGAGCTATTCCAGTGCACAGCCTTACCTTTCGGGTGGTCAGACGCACCGAGGATCTTCGTCAAGTTCATGAAGGTGTTGGTGGAGGCCCTTCGCTGGCCAGGAGCAGCGGAGGATCGACGGGAGCTTCTGAAGCTAAAAAACGGACGGGTTGCAGCACCTCGTTACGAAGTACGACGACGCGCTGGAGGGGTTCATCGAGACCTACGGCGACGAGGGGCACGAGTGCTCCCGTACATGGACGACTTCTTGATCCTGACGTCCACCGAGGAGGAGGCTTTCGTGCAGCGGGAGCGTGTACGACGAGTGCTAGCCAGGCTGGGACTCACTCAGAACGAGAAGAAGGGTCAGTGGGAGCCCGGACAGATCATCGAGCACGCACCTCGGTCTGGAGGTGGACTTGAAGGACGGGATGTTCAGGGTTACCGATCGAGACGAGAATCAACAAGATCCACGCCCAGGCGAGGAGCATCATCTGCGACGTGACGCAGGAGAAGAGGTGGCTGTCGGCAAGACGGCTGGCAGCCTTCAATGGGCTGTGCCAGTCGATCTACCTTGCGGTACCGGCGGCGAGACTGTACCTTCACGAGCTATATTTCGTGCTCTCGACCAAGCGGAGCTGGGGGGCGAGAGTAAAGCTGAAGCGACAGTCACTACACGATCTGGAGTGGTGGCTTCGACTGCCGGTGATGAGCCGGTGGAACGGGAGAAAAATATGGAGGAGTCCGACGAGGGCGAAACTCCACACAGACAGCTCCCTGCGTGCTTGGGGGGGTGTGCTGAACCTCAGCAAGGAGGCGAGAGGGTTTGACCCGACGACCTACGACACTTGCACATCACGCACCTCGAGCTGGAGGCGGTGTACAAGACGGTGCAGTCTTTCATGCGAGAGCTGGAGGGCAAGGTGGTGAGGCTCTACTGCGACAACCAAGCGGTGGTGGCAATGCTGTCGCACTTCACTTCAAGAAACCCGGAGCTGATGCGGAGGATGCGCAAGCTGTGGCTGCTGCTCGACTTGCACTACATCGAGTTGCAGGCGAGGTACATCCGCAGCGAGGCGAATGAGTGGGCGGACAGGCTGTCCAGGTGCGAGGACATCGACGACTGGAGACTCAACCGGCAGTGGTTTGAGTGGGCGGACAACAACTGGGGTCCGCACACGGTGGACCGCTTTGCTTCCGAAATATCGGCGCAACTGCCGAGATATTTCGCGGGCTGGCACGATCCCCTCTGGGAGGGGTTGGACAGCATGACGTACAACTGGAGGGGGGAGAACAACTGGGTGAACCCCCCGTGGGGCCTCCTCGACGAGGTGGCCCAGAAAATCAAGGAAGAGCACGTTGCGGCCACGGTGGTGGCACCGTACTGGCCGGGCCAATCGTGGTTCCGGGAGCTGGAGCAGCTGGCAGACGAGGTGATTGTGCCTCGCATGAGGGATCTGTTCGTGCCCAGCAGGCTGGGCGGATCTCAGCTGCTCGGAGCGTCGAAGTGGGACGCGGTCATGTTCCGCATCCTCCCCACACAGTGAGCAACTGCGAAGAAAGAGGGCAGCAGCAGGCGGTCCCGGCAGGGACGAGGCTGCAGCTGTACTGGAAGCTGGATGACGCCTGGTACCCGGGTGTCGTACAGTTATATGACGACGACGGGTACGCGAACATCGTGTACGACGACGGAGACAAGGAGGTGGTGGACCTGGCCGAGGAGCGGTTCAGCATCATCGCCAACGTTGAGAACCCCACCGGTGGGGAAAATATCTTCGGTGAGAAGGATATTTTGTTGACGGACAGTGTGGGGACATCGGACCCCCCTGTCGGCACAGAGAAGAACCAGATTAAGAAGGAGGGCTTTCTGGAGAAGGCTTTCGGTCTGCGTTGGAAGAACGAGCTCGGGATCTCCGAGCACAGCCAGCTGGCGGTGCGAATGCAGGAGGCAGTGCTGCAGCAGACGACGAAGGACAACTACGAGCCGAAGGTGAGAAGGTTCGTGTTGTTCTGCCAGAGGCAGCAGAAGGAGTGGCTGCCAGCAACCACACCGACAGTCCTACTCTACCTGGCCTCGTTGCTCGAGGCAGGGGGGATCCGGGTCTCATCCCTGCAGCCGTACCTCTCGGCGATCAACAACTACCACGAGGACCTCGGCTACGAGGCACCGGCGAAGGGAAAGAGTGTGACCCGTGCTGTAAAGGGCATGGCGGTGTTGCAGGCGAACGAGGGGGTGGTCTCAGGTGACATCCTCACGGAGAGAACGTATTTGCCGGCACAGCACGTGTGGGCGGCGCAGCAGGCAGCAGCAGCATCGACACCAAGGACTACGGAGGAGCTGAGACAGCTTCGAGCCTACGTCTACACGGTATTCGCCTACGTCACATTCGGGAGACCGGACACGGGTGTGGCGATGCAGACGGAGCACATCAGCTCGACAGAGGAAGTGCTGTCGGTAGTGCTGCTGAAGGAGAAGGGCAGGCGTCATCACCAGGTGAAACGGCGGCTGCAGATCCCCTGGCAGGGGGTCAGAGGGCTCCGGGGAGTCCTGGAAAATTGGCAGGTGCATCGGGACCTGGCTTGGAGGGGTGACACGTCTTCGACAACTCCGACGAGCAATGTAACCGGCAGCTACTGGAGGCTGCCGGGAGAACGGGGACCCTTTGAGGGAGCCACGTTAGTAAACGAGTGGATCCAGCTGGCTCTGGACTCATTGGGGTGCCTCCCCCCGGAGGGAGGGCACTTTTCAGCACACAGCACGAGGAAGGGTGCAGCCACGGGAGCACGAGCTGTGGGCACGGTGCTCGAGAGGGTCTGCTTCTTTGGAGGCTGGGCTCAGACCTCCAGTGCTGTGCATCGGTACATCGACCCCACGGCCATCCCCGACGAGTACATGCAGCACTTCTTCGGGTGGATGGCACCACAGGGTAGTTGTGGGTGAAGGCAGCAGTGCACCAAGTCATCTCTGATCATGGCAATCTTGTGTGTTGTAGCAAAGAGGAAATGTGTAAATTGGAATGCAGTGGAATTTTAGTGGTTTAGTCGATTCAAAATCACTGACCAGTGACACGTTGGCACAGTCGGGTGACAGTGACGCCTCGAGACCGTGACAATGTATATAATGGACACGAACTGTCGGGTCCTCAGCTCTGTTCCTTTTGCGAATTCCCTCCTCTCCCATCCCAAGTAACTCTGTAAACCCTTTTGGGTAAGTCTGTACAGTAACTCAGATAGAGCCGTGCAGACAATGGACTTTCACTAAAATGTGATTCCTGCAACCAGTTGACTGGTGGACAGGAACTTTATTAAAATAATATAGCAGTGTGGCCTTTTTGGCAATCTTGTGTGGTGTAGCAAAGAGGAAACTATATAATCATATAGAAACCTGAATATATAGGAGTATACGAAGTATACGAAGTATAGATTCTTACAGGAATTTCCTTACGTGAGTGATATTGGGGTGGCTCAGCTCACCTCATCACGGGCCTCAATCTCAGCCCCTAACTGGCAAAGGGCCTCCACCGTTGTTGTTTGCCCACTGGTTGCAGCAAGATGCAAAGGTGTCTCCTTTCGCTGTAGAACGAGCACACATCACCCAATGCGTCATCCCACACACCTCGCCATCTGTTCTCATTCTACATCTACGCCCTCCGCGTTATTCATATACTTGAACGCCTCCCATGCAGTCACACCAATAAGGAGGGCATCGAGCAGGGTACTCAAATAACCGTGTCAGGGATGGCTTTGCTCACCGAGTCAAGAGCCTCAATGTCAGCCCCTGCCTGGCAGAGGGCCTCCACCACTGCTGTGTGCCCGTTGCCCGCAGCGAGATGCAGTGCTGTTGCCTTAAACTGTAGAACGAGCACACAACACCCACTCAGCAATGCGCGATCCTACACCACTCGCACTCCTTTTCATCCCATACCCACACCCTCTGCAGTACACATACACGCTCGCTCGTTCATGTACTTGCACTCCTCTAATTTTGTCAAACAAAAAGGAGGACATCGAGCAAGGTGCTGAAAACACAATATCCAGGGTAATTTAATCAATCCATCAATCGCCATTACATCTGTTATTCCATGAATGGCAAGTTCCTCTCTGCAAAAGAGAGAGGGGTAGAGAGTCTTTCCTCCGAAGGTATAGCTGACCAACCAAGCTTTAGTCAGATGAGGTTATGGTGCCACCACCTACAGTTTTTGTTTCGATGACCAGTGACACGTGTGGCTTATCCATGGGCCAATTCCTTTGGCTGCACTATGTATCCACACCGGGGGTCAAAGGCTTTAACAGCCGTGCACAGTCTGTTGGGACACTGTGACAAGTGTGTGTGTTTATCCTTGGACTGACTCCTTTGGCAACCCGTAACCACAGAAGATCAGCTGCAAGTGTGTGTGTGTGTGTTTTTATCCTTGGACTGACTCCTTTGGCAACCCATAACCACAGAAGATCAGCTGCACTATGCACCCACACCGGGGATCAAAGAATAATTATAAACACACACTTCGGGACACTCATCCAGAATTTCCGGTGTGTGTGTGTGTGTGTGTGTGTCCGTCCTGAGGTACTATGTTAATGTCACGTATATAACTACACAATTTAGAGACACAAGCGGCCGATATTCAGGGGTGGTTCGGGACACTGACCTCATCCATCAGGACCATATTGGCACCGCCTCCCCTTGCCAACTTGAGTACAATCTCGTGTGCAGGGCACGGTTTCGAAAGGGCGATGTGCATCGGGGTGCGGCCATCCTGGCAGGATTTGAACATACGGCCATACATAATTCATTGAGTGGTTGAGACCTTACACATATACGGCTTTTGAAGTTGTCAGTGGCAAGCTTTATGTGGCAGGGCCACCACCCTCACAATAGAACCAACCTTATAAATCAAAGTCAGACACTGTAACTTGTAGGAGGACAGCTAGACGTGTATACCGTGGAATCACGTGCAGTCACTCGGGCCCCATGCTGTATCAACAAATCCACCATATCAGCGTCGTCCAGTTGGGTCGCCTGGTGTAGACAGGTCCAGTTGTTCTGCGAGGTAAACAGCCACCCCACATCCCTAAGCATTATGATGGTGCGCCCTATCAACCGAAACCTTCCAAATTACTTGCGCGTGCGCTAGCTACAACTCAGCCGTACTTTCCCACTCGCACCCCTTCCTAAAGCGTTTTTATGTTTTCCCCTAGAACAACTGTGAGACATGCGCACATCAGGTACCTCATCAGTAGCGGCCTTCAAACTTGCACCTCGTTCCAGCAGTTCCCGAGCCGATCCGTGCGCGCCTAACAATACCGCCCAGAGTAATGCCGTCCGTCCTTTCTGCTAAAGGCAATTCCCCCCATCACCTCAGACCGTTTGTAGTTGCCGGACGTGAATGTGACGAAAATAGTCTCCAAAGAGTACTGTACCGCACGCATCTAGTAAATGCTATGCGTGCCCTACTCAAAGGTCCTCTGCCACGAGGGCAACGCCGCCACCAGTGCCGATGTGACAGCAAGGTGGAAAAGGTGGTGGTATGTCTAGTGCAGCAACATATGCTATGTGAGGAAAATGGACAATCTAGGGAGCGGTTTATGTGTCTCAGCAAAGATGCTTCACCTTATCCCTTGCATCGACCTCCACTCCCTCCGCGAGGAGGCACTGGCGAGTTCTGGCCCCGTCATCATCGGCATCGTTAATGGACAGGTGCAAAGGAGTAGCTCCCTGGGGCCATATGTATCACCGAGAGAGCATCAGAGCAAATAATCAGAGTTTCAAGACCATGCGATGGAAACTTTCGTACCAAAAAGCGGTCTATCACAAGCGCTGGCATTTAAATATCGGCAAGAGAGCAAGCCTGTGCGAGGGACTCGACAATACCAGCATAGAGCTCTCGTCGCCGTCCACGTCGCTGATTGTCCGCGGAGCCACTCCGCAACGTCTCCGTTTCTGACATCCACCCGCATGCAACACAATTGAAACGAAATGAAACGAAACGTGGGCAGCGAACGAGCAGAGTCCAACCCCGGCACCCAGACCGAATTGCTGCCCCCCCCGAAGGATATTCGGGCACATATTCGCACCCGGCGGGCAACATAGCGGTCACATCCTGGGAGAGCGCATTGCGAGGTGAACTGGATTTAACTAATCATACTACAAGGATAGTGACATACGTCATCCTCGCCAACCGCGCTGCAAGAACACTGAATGAGACTAGAAAGCATGCGGAATAGTCCGACGCAGGGAGGGCCACAAGTACTAAGGAATGCGTACCGAGAGAGGAGATGTGGCCATCATGCGCACCGTACAATCACTGAGCAATGAGCAATGAACAATGAACAAGCACTGCGCACTGTAGAAGCACTAGAAGCAGTAAGCACTGATCAACTGAGCAACTTTCAATGTAGAAGCACTGGAATGGATTCGCGTCAATCTTCGCGGTCTGACTTATTTATATAAATAAGTCGCACCAAGACTTATTTATATTGGGGGGAAATGTTTTATAGATTGTCCCCCTATTTGAAAAATCGGGGATTTTCCTGTTTTGTGTGCCATACTTTATTGTATACTTTATAATTGAAGCCTCTTGCGTACGCGTCAAGGTGTCATGTCAATGTCACCTCGTACAAGTCGTACTACCCGTTTCTACTTGGTTATCTCCAAATGTAGTACTGTACGAAATATTGGGGGAAAATCTTTAGATTGTCCCCCTCTTTCCAACAAATGTCCTGCAAAATCCTTAACACTGCAAACCAAAATTCGTGCAAACTGGATCTATAAATTTGTGAAGCCCTTTAGCGGTTGAGATGAAAACTGCGAAACGAGTTTTCGGTTGCGATTATGTTTGTGAAGGGAGCGCTGCAAACCAAAATTCGTGCAAACACATGTCGACATACGACTGCATCCGCTCGTCTGTGTCACAGAATCGCACACTGCACTGTCGCTGTCGCATCGAACGCGAACACATCGCGAACTCGTGACACTCGTGACAAAATCGATTGGATGATAGATCGACTCGGCCTCAACTTGCGCTTTATAACATCATACTGTAACACGATACGGGTAATTGTAACAAGCGGTTCGTCGCGTCGGGTGTCCCATTTTTGATTTTACACCGGCTCGTTGTGCAATTGAGTTGAGTTCCTCTCTTTTCTCGTGCTGTGACTTTCCGCAACCTGTGTGGATAATATACGGGTATTTTTTTCAACCATTACTTATTTACCGCATATTTTACTCAACCAGTACGTTTCGTTAAAAAAAATTCGCATTGGGCATCGGACATCGTTACGTACGAGGCAGTTTTGATCAAGTGAGAAAAAGACGTGTTTGTGTCACGCAAAATCCTTGTACACTTTCGCTCAAGAACTCCGATGACAGTTTCCGCCCGTCAAAATGTTCCTCTCGGTGTCTGCTTTCAGAAAATTGCAGCCTCGCACAGCCACTTGGCCGTTTGATTGACTGCAGTTTTTCATTTGTGCGTTTGAGTCGATTTGGCGACTATAACCTACCTCATTGCTCACAACTTTCGCTCAAGAACTCCGATGACAGTTTCCGCCCGTCAGAATGTTCCTCTCGGTGTCTGCTTTCAGAAAATTGCAGCCTCGCACAGCCACTTGGACGTTTGATTGACTGCAGTTTTTTATTTGTGCGTTTGAGTCGATTTGGCGACTATACCCTACCTCATTGCTCACAACTTTCGCTCAAGAACTCCGATGACAGTTTCCGCCCGTCAAAATGTTCCTCTCGGTGTCTGCTTTCAGAAAATTGCAGCCTCGCACAGCCACTTGGCCGTTTGATTGACTGCAGTTTTTTATTTGTGCGTTTGAGTCGATTTGGCGACTATACCCTACAATGAATGAGCCAAAACGACCGGAAATTTGTAACGATGCCAAGATTCAACAAGTAAAAAAAACATATGGCACCATAGATCCTACGAAACATCTCAGTGACGGAAATTACAAGAGACATTGTCAAGACATATGGACAAAACAACAAAAGGAAGATCGAATAGTTGCCCAAAAAAGACAACGCTACCTCAACGTTAAATATGATCGAAAGGTGGAACAAAAAATATCACGTGTTGAAAATTCGCCTTGTGTTCTTGTGATAGGTGGCGAGAAGCAAAAAAGACAAGATGTCAATTCTCTTTCCTTGGTAGAGAGATTAGATCTAGTGAACAAAACTTGGACCACCTCCAAGTCCTTAACATCCAAGCGTATCAGGAGAGTGAACGTTGCCACACTCAATCAAAAAGTTTACATCGTAGGCTTGGCTCAAAATGGAAATAGTGTAGAAAGGTATGATCCTAGTAGAGACACATGGACTACCTTAGGAAATTTGCAGGAACAACGCGTGGAAGCTGAGGTTGTCGTAGTTAATGACAATATGTATGCTTTGCTTGGTTACAAAGAGTCATCAACGATATACGATCAGAGCTCAATAGAGAAATACGAAATAAATGGTGACTATTGGTCATTGGACCTAGCCCCAATGGCTACGGATCCGCACAGGGTCACAGGGGCGGCGAGGGCAGTTGCCTTTCAAAACAAAATTTATGTCACGGAGAAAGACATCATGCAAGCATATGACCCAAGTGTAGATTCATGGTCACAAGCTCAAGGTTTCACACAACAACGACAAGACTATGCTTTAGAGACTTTAAATGGGCACTTGTACGTGATAGGGGGGGCGTAACACTCAGGGAGGAGGAGGAGGGGGATCCGCTAGATGTGGCCATAAGCTCTGTTGAAAGGTATGACCCACAAAGTGACTCTTGGGCTAATGTCGCACCCTTACGCAGAGCAAGAGAAGGTGCATCTGCTATCACAGTAAACGGCAAGATTTTGGTGATAGGTGGCTATGGCCCAGATGGAAAAGGCTTAGATACTGTGGAAGTTTATGACCCTGTACTTGATATGTGGTGCGACACAGAGTTTCCAAGTTTGCCAACTCCACGGGCATATGTGGGTTTAGCAAAAATAGATTGAGATAAACTTTTTATTAGTGTAACTTTAAGCAGTCTTAACACGTAGCAAGTTTTGACTTGACTCCACAGAATGGTCTGATTTCATCACTGAATAGCCTAAGAAAATTTGTTGTTTTCATCACTTAACCCCTAAGCCGGTGTTTTCCCCCAGCACTTTGGGACATTCCACCCTTTTGCGAATATATGGTTCGTTGATAGTCCGATTTAACTTTTAAAGACACTTTCGAAAACACCTCTTCAAGGCGCAATGCACTAGCACGACCTTATCTGGTAAAGCTCAAGTTCCGTGATATTACTTCGTACAATAACATTAAAACCCCAGTTCGACAAAGTTCCAATTTGCAACCTAAGCCAAACCCTAATATTAACCCCCCACAACGGCACAAGCACTTGACGATGTATCATACATGTAGCAAACCCTAATTGGGGTAATTGATAGGGTAAAGGGCCATTATATGTTATATCAACACGTGTCAGTTATTGATACATTATTCGACCTTAATTTCTTTAAGTAATGCTTTAAATCCGGAAGTATGAAGCACACGAATGGATGCGCATGAATCGGAGCTTTTCAGAACTGTTTTCAAATATCAATTTGAGTGTCAAATGGCGCCACAAAGTATGTTTGCGTCCCGAAAAGCGCTTGGGTCAGAAATGACCCAAACACCGGCTTAGGGGTTAATAGCCTCCCAAAATGGGCAGATTTCATCACTTAATAGCCTAAAAACTATATTGTTTTCACCACTTAATAGCCTCCCAAAAATGGGTAGATTTTATCAATTAATAGCCTCAAAAAATCTGCCATTTTCATCACTTAATAGCCTCCCAAAAATGGGCAGATTTCATCACTTAATAGCCTCAAAATATCTGCAGTTTTCAAAATTGGGCAGATCTCATGACGCTTAAAAAAATAAACCCTATGATATATATTGAGTTTTTTGGACATTATTGTTTACATACTTCACCAACTCAAATTAAGTTTATTGTTCCAAATATATATTTCATAGACGAACACCTTGATATGTCATTTGTCGCGATCAGAGCGATATAACATCAAAATTGAAATCATTTTCTTTTGCATATGTATTGTTGGTATTGTTGTACATATAGCAAACTATTCAAATAACTTGATAACTTGATAACAAACTATGAAAATTAAGAAAATCGCATCAAATTAAAAAAATCGCCATGACACGTCTACAAAAGCCTTTTGTTAAAAATCTCCGAAACTAAAATTCTTTATAAAAAATAAAATACTTAAAGCTTTGCACCTTTGGAGCGAAGCACGGCAAAAACAATGTTTGCTAACTCTTCCGGAGCTGCTTTTAAAAGAGAAGTGCTAACAGAGTTCACTGCAGGCACCACTGTTTCTGGCGTGACAGTCTGAGCCTCGGTCGTGGCAGCAGGGCTTGTGCCTCGGCACCAGGAACATAATATTTTGCCTGCTGTCTCGGTGGAGTCACATTCATGACAGGTGTGGTCATGGTGACAGAAGACAGGATGTCCTCAACCCCGAATCCCGCACAGAGATTATACTGATAAGGGGCGTGTGTCGGCACTTGTTCAGTTGCCAACTCAACAGTTTCACTAACATTCGTTGTGCCACTCGGTCCAGCTTCATCTGCATTCAGAGAAACTCTCCCACGCTTTGCCATCACCTCTGCCTGCGTGTCAGAAAAATATCGGCTATCTTTAGGAACATTCTGCCGTACCTCGTAAACCCGCCTAGTCTGCTCTTCTACCGTGTCAGACACGTCAGATTCTTCATATGGCATTTGCCTGATCTGAGTGTCCGAGTTCACAATCTGGTTATTAAAATACCTGCACAGACAGTCAGATTCGACAATGTCAAAATCCAACGATACAAATGCGAAACTCAAGATGTGAAGGCGCATAACGATCCGGCCCACGTTCACTACGTGGGCCGGTGAGAGACATTCACTCGTGAGTGCCGGTTCACGTTCAGTATGTGAGGAATTCAAAATTCATGAATCTCTAGAATTTAGAATTTATACCTGGATCGATCGAAGTAGGAAGTCGAACTCGGGAACATGACGTCGGTGATGTCCGTGTTCACAGTTAACGCGGGCATGATAACCATCTTCCACAGACTCTCACAACGCTCCTCCGACAATCCACGCCCGTCAGTGATGAAGTCAATACACAACACATACTTGCCAGACCGTACCATGCGTTTTAAAGTAGACTTAAAGCTCGCGAACCTCCTCTTCATGCGGAAACGTCAGAAAACATCTGCCTTCGCGAACAAATTGTACTTCGTCAACTCCATCCTCCCTTTTAGCTGTTAAGAACCGTAAAGAAGGTCATGTCCAGCCCGGCCTTAATGTCTGGTTTGCTGACGTTCTTGTTTCGGATAATGGCGTCCTCTAATCTCTGTACATTCTTATGGCAGTAGCCGATCATCCTGATACGTGTGTGTACCTTATTCTTGTATTAAGATATTTGACAACAAGATTCCAATTCGACTGACGGTTGACACCTTCCCATCCAAGTGCAGACTTCAGGGCAGCGTGAATGGCGTCCTTCTTGATGTTCGTGCCGCCGCCAGCACACTGCGCGTGCCAATGGCCTTCTTCATCCCCTTGCTCGTAGACACACGGCATGTAGTCCAAGACCTCCAGATAATCAGCTCCCTTGTGGAACTCGTCCTCAGGTAAATAAGTACCCAGTTTCGAAAACGTTATGCTGAACTCATGATAACAGATAACCTGCAGCTGGTTGCTTTGATTTTGGTGCACGCTTGCCTTTGCTGCGGGTAGAAGTAGTTCCAGTGTATGTACGTTGTGCTGACTTCCGCCTTGCTGCTGTTCGTGCCGGTCGGGGTATAATGTCAAAAGCAGAATCATCAGCGTCCTCAACGTCGCTACTGTATACATTCAGGTGAGCTCCTTCCTCATCAGCGTCTCCATCTTCGCTGCTAAGTACGGGATTCGACTGCCGCACACATGCATTCAAATTTAACCGGTCAGTGACATGTTTCCTTTTGGCGGCGCGCCACCAGCTATTACAGAACGAACATTGCTTTGCGTCACGCTCTTTTGCGTGACGTATAGTGTAGTAGTTTACAGCCTAGCTTTGCGTCACGCTTTTTGGGAGACGTATAGTGTAGTAGTTTATAGCCTAGCTTTGGGAGACGTATAGTGTAGTAGTTTATAGCCTAGCTTTGCGTGACGCTCTTTTGCGTGACGCTGGTGGATGAAATCAATTTGCGTCGTTGAGATGAAAGCTGCAAACAAAATTTCAATCGCAGATATGTTTGTATATATATTTACATATATTTATAAATATATCGACAGAATGTCGTCTGAATAATTAATATTATAAAATATAAAATATAAAATATGAGGTAAACCGAATAAAATATGAATTAAACCTTTGTTCGAACCCTTGACTGTCGATCGGCGACCATCGATCTGACGGAGATAATTCTTTTTGGCGAGGATCGAGGGGGGGATCGGTGTTAATACTTTAAATCGACGACCACGGGTAGCTAAGCCCTTAACACTTTTGTGTATAAATTTCTAGAGGTTTGATTTCGTAGAAACCAGCTATGACTTATTTTGGGTGACGATAGTGGGAACATCAACGCGGTCGGTTGATGTTCGACTTGGACTTCGAACGCCAACGCCAGAACGCAGAAGGCGCATGCCATGCCATGCTATGCCATGCGATGCGAATGCCACAGAATTCAGAACGAACTCCTCCTCACAACCACAATCAATTTTGGAGATTGATTTTTCCCCACCTGTACGTTCACGTACCCCCTATATAAATTTTGAGAGGTTGGATTCGTTTGAGACCTGATATTGTACCTTTGTACGCATGAGCGTTGCAGCGGCTGCTCGCGATGACGCTGCTCGTGATGACGCCGCGCCGGCCAATCGGGGACGGTCATAGGCTCATAGCGCCCCTCTCATCTCAATTCAATTCTTCCTCAATTCTTCCTCTTCGTCCTCACACGAGGGGCGGAGCCGGCATGAGCACGTCGTCAAGCGCCTCAAGCTCCATGCCACACTGCGGTTGCCGCGGCATCATTGGCTCCGCCAGGCTAGTCTCAGCAGGTGCCGCACGGTCCACGTGATCTTCCAACACTCAATTAGTGCCACGTATACTTGTGTATGGAAGAGGCGCTGAGTGGTGTGCTTAGTATCACATGCCGAATCATCGGATGGGACTCATGGGAGTGATGGGGGGCAGTTACACGCCCACCCTCGGGTAGTGTTGGCCGTAAAATTTTTTAAAAATTCGAGGGGCATAAATTTTTTAAAAAAATTTAAAAAAATTTAAGGCCCAAATTGGGCCCTTAACACTGTAGAGGCCGAATTAATTGATTTTTCATTTTTTACAGTGTTAAGGGCCCAATCTGGTCTCCAGAACTCCAGCTCAGTATTGTTCTATTGTAACGAACGGAGGCTGCTCAGCTCTCTTCACGAGGTGCACACCGACGTTTTTCTTTATCTCGAAGTGGTGTGCTGAGTTGTGACAGCGAGTTCGTTACGGCATGGTTTTCAATATTTCCTTGACTTCTATCTTACTTATTCTTCAGTTTTTTATCGGATCTTTTCTCATTTGGAATGTGGTTGGTGCTGGACGCAAGCCAACCACGCGCAACATTTGCGAGGAACACTTCGTGGTGGTATCCGAGCCCACGCCAGCCTTTAGACCCACCCACGAATACCTACACGACACCGATCCGGGGGTGATGACATCGCTGAGCGAGAGGCGTGATGGGTTGGGTGGTCACAGAGGCCGCCTCGAGTGCACCGGCATACCTGACTGAACTTCGAGCCCCTGATGATATGTTGTAGATAATCGTAGTTCTCATGGCCGCATGGGATGACACATTCCCCATGAATACTTATCTCATAAATGATATCAAGTAGGTATCATTATTAATCATGATAAGCCTAGCCAAACGCCAAAGTGATGAATCGATCTTATTCGCCGTACTTGTGAGTTATGACTGCTGAGCCTGTGCTCCAATAGCTTATGGGGGATGCATGCCCCATGATTGTCTTCGATGCATGTCCCAAGGTTGCCCTATGCCCTGTGCCCCGGGATGTGGCCTCATGGTGTGCCTCATTACCGCCTAATGACGATCCGATCATCAACTCAGTTATGCCTAAACTGGGAATCCAGTCTCAAAGCTAAAATCAATTTATTTTGATAAAATTTTACATTTTAAAAATTTTTAAATTTTTTTAAAAAATTCAAGAACCCCAAATAATTGATTTTACGAATTGGGCAAGTCTACCCTCGGGTGCCTCAAACTCCAAGCCACATTGCGGCGGCCGCTGCATCATCAGCTCCGCCAGGCTCGTCTCAGCAGGTGCCGCACGGTCCTCGAGTTCTTCTATCGCGCAATTAGCGCCACGTATACTTGTGTATATAACAGGCGCTGAGTGGTGTGCTTTTATACATCACATGACGAATCATCGGATGGGAGTGATGGGGTCAGGCACATGCCCACCCTCGGGTGCCTCAAACTCCAAGGCACACTGCGGCGGCCGCGGCATCATCGGCTCCGCCAGGCTCGTCTCAGCAGATGCCGCACGGTTCTCATGATGTTTGCAAGCGCAATTACGTAGCGCCACGCATGCTTGTGTATGGAAGAGGCGCTGAGTGATGTGCTTTATATCACATGACGAATCATTGGATGGGAGTGATGGGGAGCAGGCACAAGCACATCGTCAAGCGCCTCAAGCTCCAAGCCACACTGCGGTTGCCGCGGCATCATTGGCTCCGCAAGGCTAGTCTCAGCAGGTGCCGCACGGTCCACGTGATCTAACAACACTCAATTAGTATCGCATGACGAATCATTGGATGGGAGTGATGGGGGCAGCATGCACATCCTCAACGAAGTGCCTAAGGCCGGGTGAAGTGCATCCCGTCCATGTCCAACCCCGATTTCCAAAGAATCGAGCATCTTTGGTCGGCCCCCACAAAGTGGTCAGGAATTCCTTACCCTACGAGGCTGGGAACATGTTGTTCCTCGCATGTTCCACACGTGTTCCTCACAAGTTCCACACGTGTAGCCGGGATTTACACATTGCACATACGTATGTTGCTCACGTGTTGATTATCTCGGGAACACGTGTTGCGGCGCGATTTGAAAATCAGTACTAAAAATCCAAATGTGATTATCCTTGACCAAACGACCTCGGAATGGCCCACTAACGCTTGGGATCAACTATGGGACGGTCTGGGTAAGTTGTGGTGAGATATGGGACGATTTGGATCAAAATTGCGAAAGTTGGGATTTTGGCTTTTTTGAAAAAGTTTGAGGTGGCATGTTCCCCCAAAAAAGCGTGTTCCCAGGATCGGGAACATGCCGGCAACACACGTGCTGCCGGCATGTTGCAGGGAATTTGTGCAACATCTCGGCAACACGTGTGTTGCCGACATGTTCCCCGACAAAACGTGTTTCCCAAACTGTGCAACATGTTGCACGTGTGCAACATGTGCCTGGTTGTGTAGTGCGTCATGTGCAACACGCGTGCAACACGTCTCGATGTGCAACATGTCGGCAATATGTGTGTTGCTGACATGTTGCACATCAAGACGTGTAGCACAAACTGCTAATATACCATGCACCATGTTCCACGCGTGCAACATGTGCATGGTTGTGTAGTGTGAGTGTACGGTGGGCTAGATACTCAGATGAGACAATAGACAGAATATATGAGATATACTAAACTGGGTATAGATGGACCAAACGGCTAGTTATATAGCCGTCGGTTTAGGGTTTAGGTTCGGAGTGACACGGCACGTGACACTACGAGTGACACACGTAACTGGAGACAGTCCAGATCGCAAGGGGCCTAAAGCAGACTGCTAGGGTACCCCCTGCCAGCACACCACCACTGGTGACAGTGCAGTGGTGTTACTGCCTAAACAAATCGAACAAATGCCAGAAGGCAGAAAGAGCAAAGCGGGAGGCCGGTGCATAATAGATCTGCCCGGACGGTTAAGCATGCACGAAGCTAATTTACAATCTGAAACTAGCTAACGTAGCTGTGCCCGTGGCACTAGTCTACTACGTGTGAGAATCGGTGATACTGTAGCAAGTCAGAGGAAATCTCCCCCCGTAGGTCTCGAAATTCGCAAATTCTGAAACCCGAAATCTTGGTGAACTCAATCTCGTCGTAGCCAAGGCCAGGATCCTCGTAGGCATCGTCGGTGAAGGGCTCAGAGGTGAGCTGTGACACCACCAACCCCTGTGCGGGTGGTGTCGCGGTAGCATGAAAGTGCTCGTTGCACAACGGCTGTGCCTTTTGCACGGTGACAGCCGTTGCGTCATTAAATTACTCCCCAACTGCCATGAAGCAGCAAAAGAAGAAGGCCGGTAGGAGTGCGGTCTAAAAGCCGCTAAGGTGGACACCACCACCGATCCTCCGACGAGGTGGTGGTGCAACGGCATCCTGGATCACGGCGGCGTCGGTCGGCTGTGGCAGAACAGACACCACCTCTGCCCAGGGAAGATATTTTCCTGGGATTGGCCGGCCCGGGGCCGTGTCACGGAGGCCCGGGCCGAAGGCGGGCCGAAGGAAAAGTTGCGGATGGGCCGAGTCGCATTGAGGGGAAAATCGATAAATTTCCAAAATTTTATCGATTTTTGACAAATTGTCATACTTAAAATTAAAATTTTGCGCATGCGGCGGGCAATTTTAGGTTCGGGCCGAGACGGGCCGAAATGTGGCCGAAGTAAATTCCCAATGCGGGCCGAGTCACCTCCGCGGAAGATATCTACCCTGCCTCTGCCGCAGCGGCAACATCGGCTGTGTCGGTCGCATCCTCGTCGTCGGCCTCGGCGCAAGCGTCTTCGTCTTCCATCGTGGCGGTGTTGAAGTTGAATAGCGTCGGCTGCATATTATTCAACACGGGGCTCACCCAATCGTCGAAGGTGCCCCCGCGTCGCAAGTCTCCGTGGGCAACTCTGGGCTTGTCGATGGTCCCAGGCTTCATAGCGGGTTGCTTCCCAACGTGGTCGTCTGCGGCGGCGGCGATGGAATCCTCGAACACCACCGATCGCAACGCAAGTGGTCGTTCGGGAACGAAGGCGCCCGCAGACAGCGTGCTCCGGAGTGCAGACTGGAGTACTGAGCTCGCAGAGAGTGTCCCTGGGGGCTCGCAGGAAACGTCTTCGCCGTAGGCCCTTTCAGGACCTCGGCCTGCCCGTAGGCGTCGCAAATCTCGGCGAAGGCCTCGTCGTCCTGGTCGTCGAAGGCATTCTGCATCTCGACGGTCACAAGCTCGGCGAGGTGGGCGGACTTGACGTTCTCGTCGTTTGCGCTGCACAAATTAAGCGATAGCTCGGGGCATTCGCTCGCCGTGTGGTGGCATCCTGCACAACCCGGCATAGTGCAAGCGGGCACGAAGGTCTCGGTCGCAACGTGGAACGCGGACTTCACGTTGTTGTTCGCGGCTCCAGCTCGATAGAACTTGCCTTTGCCTTTTCCCTTTCCTCCTCGTAGTCCACGAGTGCGATCATGTCGGTCGTCGACGAACTTCTTCTCGAAGTAGCTGCGTCGGTCGTGGTCGCCAGGCCCTCGGCCGCTCTTAAGCTCCTTCAGCTCAAGGCGAATTGCCGAGAGCTCCTTGTGCAAATCCTGCACAAGGATGTGCAACGCGGTTTCCCCGCAGTCGCCCTCTGCACGATGTCCTCGGTCGCGACGGTTGTTCTCGTAGTACGCGACGGTGAGGGGGACCTTCATGGCAATATTCTTCTTGTAGTTCTTGTTGAGCTCTTTGAATTCCTCGCGGAGCCGGCTTTGCAAGTCCAAGATATCGACGGAGTGGCGTTAGTCACCCTACAAATTTTGGCCACCTGTACCCGACATGTACCAGGCCTGTACCCGGCCTGTACTTGGGCAAAGTGCGCATGTACCTACCCACTCCCAATTTTGAGCCCTAAAATGGGTGAAAATCCGAAGTGTAAAAAAGTGCAATATTTTCACATATATATCAAGGCCATAAGTGACTAAGACAGCCTTGAGAAGTTTTGATGTAAAATACTGAGTTATTCCTTCAGAAATGGACACCCGAAAAAATGACTGGCGTGTACCTGGCGTGTACCTACGTGTACCCGTACATGGGTACACATGTACGGTCTAGGTACATGCCGGGTACACATGTACATTTACGACCGCGTGCACGTGTACCCAGCATGCACCGGGCGGGTACATGTAGGTACATGCCAGGTACATGGTATCTCGTACACACATGGCACCAGAGCGCCTGTCAGATTACAGTTCGATATTAGGGTTCCTAATCATGGATAAAGATATTGTCTAAGGAGTAGTTGATATCTCATAAACACATTTCGATGTTGAGGAATTCGGTAGTCAACTCAAAAATTATGCAGGATGAGGCCGTCATGGAACAATTCCTGCTTGAAACCCTAACCCTGAGGCAGAAATATGTGAATAAGGGCTTGTACTATTATACTGAGCTCAGTGTGCTGTTAACAAGTCTTCGGGTTTTTATTTTTTAGTTAAAGGCTCGCAGTATCGCTTGTCTCGCGATTACAGGTTGCAAAATGTAACACACGATGATGCATTCGCGTGACACGTGTAGACCTGCCCTAAATCCTTACGATAGTACTATACCTCATACAGTATATTAGCTAGTTTTACAATAGCGTTATACAATTCATGCATATCGCAAGTTACACACATACATATTACGTACGGCAAAGGTGTTCAACAGGGAAGCCATATCGGCTAGCATGTTATGTACGATGCGAACCCTGCACAATAGGTTGCATTCCTACAGTACCGATATCGACACCGGCTGCAGCTGATACCCAACGCTCTAGCGCTCCTGCGCCTGTAGTTGATAAGTAAACTGGTCAGCAACGAAAGGGTGCTGAAACACAACGTTGTGTCACCCAGGGCAAGAGTCGGTGACAGGCAAAGCAACACACCGTTCAATATCGAGAGAAAATTCTTAACATACCTTTCCAGATGCGCGATGTCTGCAGCACACGACGGTGACCGAGAGGGTCCGGATTTCAACCGGTGCCGTGAGAGCAAAGCTCTCCGGACTTCCCCCCCATATACTCTAAACTTTGCAGAACGGAAACAACCTGTGGTCGCCGGCGATAGACAGGTAGTTCAAGGTCAAGCGTGCTGTTGTCTCAAAACAACGAACCGTGCGGGGGTCACAAACATCAGCAATGAGTTGAACCGCTCAGGAAAACATTATCGTAGGTGAAACGAGGGAAAGGTAATAAGACTTTGTGCAGTGATGCAGTAAAAAAACAGACTGCGCCGTGCAAATGCCGCTCGAGTGCAGCCTGCCAAAACGCCGTGCTCCAGCTGACAGACACGAGATTTCGTTAGCGGGACATACTTACCAACAGCGCCCATCCCCTCTTGTAAAACAACACGCTAAGGCTAGGGGAAAACTTCTAAAAGATATACCTATCAACAAATATCAAAGTCTCACCTTAAGGTCTACGACGGAGTCTGCAAGTAGTCCCAAACCCAGGGATCTGCAGCTCCGAGAAATGCAGCAGTTTTCTTCTTCCGTTTCGACCTGCTGAAAAGGGGACAAACCAAAGCTGCGAGTTAGCAAGGGCCAACTCGCTTTGAAAAACAAAAGCCTGCGTGCAAGAAGAAACTGCAGAAATAAGGCAGGCCTTCCAGGCAGCGCACACTCGCAATCTGGTGTGGGCTACCGTCAACGAAGGGTGCGGCATCAGATGACCTGGAAAACCTATCAACATAAACACGACTAAACAGCACCGGGCGAGGTGAGAAGGGTAAAAATATATCAGACAACTATCATGAAAACCTGTAAGCAATTCGCAGAGGAAGCCGTTAGCATTCACCCATCCAGCCTATCACGTGGAAGTTTCGACCGCTTTTCGGACCTGAAAAGCGCACACACACCCAGGAGCCAACCTCAGTAAAAGCAAAGAGTTCAAGGAACCGGGTTATAATTCGGGCTCGGTCAACAGATTCGCAGCAAAAATACGCACGATTCACACCCTATTCAAGAGATTCCCGTCCATAATGGCCGCTCTTATTTTTCGCGCGGTGAACTGCTTTACATAAGCAGTTAACAGTTTTAGCACTACAGGCACGGAGTCCGTGTGCCAGACGTACCTCGTGAGCCGCCGTTCGGAAAAGAGAAGGGCTCGCCAGCTGAAAAACAATTTTGAATGAGTAAAGGCAAAATATTTTTACTATGGCGGCCACGCGCGACGCCGAATTAAACGTTGCCACGTAGCCGCGGGTGGCGACCAGTCTGTTCGGTTAAGGCCCCGATGTGACAGTGGGTTGTTAGCGATTTCGCGGGTAATTCCTTAAATTCTGGATGACTGGGCCTGGTGCCATGTGCACGTGTACCCAGCATGCACTGGGCGGGTTCATGTAGGTACATACACGTGTACCAAATGGTGCATGCTAGGTGCACGTGTACGTGCCATCATGCCGTACACGTGCACCCAGCATGTACCACGGGGTACATACTTGGTGCATGTGCACCTACAATCCTAACGTACACGTGTACCAGACATGTACCATAGGGCAGACTAGTACATGTTGGGTACATGTGAACGCACCCCCTTAGTACGCCTTGGGTACATAGTTACCTCACCCAAGCGTATGTATGGCGTGCACGTGTACCGACAGTGTACCATGTGTCAATTTAACAATTCACCATAACAAATACGATCATTATATACAATTATTACATTTCTTAGAAAATATGTGTAATATCTATCATGCCTCATCGTCACTAGGATTCTCATCTCGAACAATCTGCTCAAAGAAGTCGACTAGCGGATCCAAGACCACCGAGGTTTTCCATGCAAGGATGCTTTCCGGAATCACCACTTGAGAAGCAATCTCCTCGGCAAGCATACACGGTTCTTTTCGATCGAATTCGGTGGCCGGGTTCTCTGGGTCTGGGACATAGAAACACTTGGAAACACTATCCGCTCCTACGATGGAATGCCTCGCCCTCAAAGCGGTCTCTAAAGCTTTAGTTGGCTTCTTGAGCCATGAAACCTTGAGAAACACGTACGGTATCCCCCCAAGCTCTACTCGATAGATGCCATCCACCCGGCCGAACCTGGAACATACATAGCGGCCCCCCTCCCGACATCAAGCACGTACCATCACATCAATATCAAATCACGTGATCGAGCAAAGATGAAATCTTAAACACATGACTTACTCATCCGGTACAATCATTACGCACCCGGTACGCAGGTACCCTAAGAGTACGCGCTACCGGTGCGAGCAAGGTACGTATGCACCGCATGAGTACGTACGGTATACAGTACCGCGTACATGCCCGGTACACATGCACCAGGAACACACCGTAGATTATTCCGAAAGCACGGGCACGAAGCCTCAAGCTCGGGGGGGGGCGGCGGGTCGTCGGCACCCTCCATTTCGGCCACCTTGTCCGCCTTGGCACCCGCGTTGACCGTGCGCAGGGTCTCCTTGGCCACGGCTTCACCGTTCTCCATCATGGCGTCGGCCGAAGTGATACGCGGGCCGAACCCTGCAAGTACGTGCTACCGGTGCGAGTAAGGTACGCATGCACTGTCTTGAACATTGTTGCTGTCAGGGGGTACCTTAGTACCTTACGAGACCCCCTTAGGAGATCGGACTGCCTCCAGTTCCGTTTGTGTCACCTGTCACCTTTCAGATCGCGTCACCACCTCCGAAAACCCTAAAGCCTGAACGAGCTACAAAACTAGCCGTTCGTATAATTATTCTAACTAGTCTTTTATCTTATTTGGTTTGCTTATCACTATATTCTGAGTTATTCATTCTGAGTATATATATAGCCCATCGTATACTCACAATTGTTACCATAAGCATGAATGTCCGGCATATTTCGTTTCACTTTCCTGCGTATGTAAGCGTTCGGTACGCGTGTACCGACGTCATACCGGTCATGTACCAAGTGAAGACCGGTTGGGTGCACGTGCACGCGGCGTGCACGGAATACTTTAAGAAGGGAAGAACGCACCTTGCATCGATATCCTCAGGGTCGCGAACGGTTCGTTGTCGACCTTGTTGCCGCCAAGCATGTGCCGGGGCCGGGCGAACAAATCGAGGGCGTCCCCGACGCTCCTGCCCATGTCGCATGGACCTGCACACCGGGGGACGGACATATGGGGTACACGCGTACCGAGAATGAACCGGTAAGTTTACAAGGGTGGGTACATGTGCACCCGACACAAACGTACCGTACGTGTACGGTACATGGGGTCCTAATTAGTACGCAAATGATGTACCTGGTATGTACTTGGCATGTACTTCGTGAGTACATGTGTACCTAGCTACACCCAACTTGGGGGGTGGGTACACGCAAAACTCGCCGCGAGCAAAATCCACCAATGGGAGCCAAGGATGATGACCGCCGCGAGCACGGTACACATTTTTTTTTGTTCTTCGTGTACCGACCCCCCAAGTTGGGTGTAGCTAGGTACACATGTACTCAGAAAATACACGCCAAGTACATCTCAAGAAACTTTGCACTTTGTTCGACAGCTTCAAGTACAACCCAGGGGCACATGTATGTACCTTCACCAAACGCAAAAAAAACACCTAAACCCCCAAAAACAAGTTGGGCTCATTTAAATGCGCACGACGAGGGCAATATTTTTTCTAGTGCACCACGAGCCCAAAAAAGCATTCTAGTTGCCCGAAAAATGGGCAAAAGTGTTGCATCCCAAAAAAAAACGGAACAGAGAAAGAAAATCGTACCTCAATTAGGATGACCGTTAGAGTAGAGCGGTGGGGTGGAATAATCGATGATGATCGCGATCGATATGTGACCTGAGTGCCTGCGCAGAATCGTCCGATCGTCAGAATTCGCGATCGTCCTCGTTATCGTCGATCGTGCTCGCGTGACGTGCTGTGACTTCTGAACGCCCAACGGGAAGGGAAGGTAGGCATTTCTGTCGAGTTCAAACTCACCGCTACAGTTGAACAGTCGTCAACACTCCACAATTCGCCGTCCAGCAGTGTGCAGCAGCGTGCTGTGATATTGCGTGCTGTGATATTTTTCATTGTAACTCACTGCAATATGGCACAGGTTTATAGCACATGTTTGCGATATGCGTATGTGTTATTTTGTGTGTGCTTAGCGTGCTCATCCTTGGCATGCGTGAAACTTTGTCTTGGGAGTGAACGGGAAAATCCCCGCGAGTGCTTTGCACTCGAAAGTGTTGGTTCAAATCCAACTCACTCCACCTCACCTTTTCAGTTTCCTTCGTTACTTTCGTTTTTGACTTGTAGCATCTTTACTAAACGTTACTTGATTGGTTTTGTTTTTCAGATCGCTGAAAATATTCGAGTGGTGAAACCAATTTTTCCGCCATCATCCCGCGTTCACTTTCGCGCTTCTTTGAGGTTCCTAGGTAGCTAGTTATGTTTCGCATTAGGCATAAGGGATTCTTTGTTGCGTTTTCCGCTTTACTTTTCAGATCGCCTTTTTTTTACTAAGTGTCGGTTCTTTGCTTTACTTTTCAGATCGGCTGTCTTGGAGAAACCCTAAATGGGGAAAAACGACCGCCTCGAGTACAACTTGAGCGTCAAGCATCCCTTCGAGCGTGCTAGGTTGATAGGTCATTCAAGATCGTAGTGTTGGAAATAGAAATTGCTTGAATTGAACGTTATTTTGCGTATTGGTAGGATAGAATTGAGTAGTCCCAATTGTGTTCCTTTGTGCCTACCTAGTTACACTATTATTAATTGTATTAAACATGCTCGAGTGTTCCCTTGCGTATGTGTTGTGGTAGCTTTCGCATAGCATACGCATTGTGCACACACTTGATGTAAGTAGCATACATTTTTGCAATCATCCTGTGACATTGTGCATATAGCTAGGCCTCGTACACCTCTGGTGCGTTCGCACCAGAGCGGTACCCACCACTGCGTGCATATGTACCCTTTTTGAGTACACATGCACCTATAGTGTACTAATGCATACGAACATATTGGGTACATATGCACCAGGTATGTTAATAACGATAAATACATATGTACCCAGCCTAGTACATGTGTACCTACAGTGTGCCCGTGTGTCCCAACGGTAATATCCAACGGTAACAAATATACACTCACGTAACGTTTATCCTTCAGATGCCTTGAATTCAAGGCATATATAGGAAATTTCAAGGAAATTTCAAGGCATATATAGGAATATACAGGGATATATAGGATTTTCAAGGATTTTCAAGGATGATTTTGAGATTGTATAAGAACCTAACGACACTTTAAGGAACTTGAAGGGGGCGTTAAGGAATTTCAAGGATCCCGACGACGACTGTGCTGTAAATGTGTTCCTGAACACACTAATTTCAAGGAACTTCATCTGAGTTCAAGGGAAATGCAGGAGGTTCAAGGAATATACAGGAAAGTTCAAGGACTTGCAGGGATCTAAAGGAATGTACATGGGATTCAAGGCATATGCAGGAGGTTTCAAGGAAAATACATGAGGGTTCAAGGACTGCAGTGATTTGAAGGAATATACAGGAGGGGTTCAAGGCATATGCAGGAGGTTGAAGGACTGAAGGGGATTTCCAAGGAACATACAGGAGGTTCAAGGACTCTGCAGGGATCTGAAGGAATGTGCAGGGGATTCAAGGCATATGCAGGACGTTCAAGGAACATACAGGAGGGTTCAAGGAATATACAGGAGGGTTCAAAGGAATATACAGGAGGGTTCAAAGGAATATACAGGAGGTTCAAGGACTAAAAGCATTCTGCAATAATAAATATTTCTACACATATATAAAAGGTATGTTCACGGTGCTTTAAGATTGTTTTGAATATGCCTAGGGACTAAGACTGCTCTTAAGGTGTTGTGCGCAGAGGCTAACATTGCTACTCTTCCGAGGATGAAGCGCAAGGGCACACAGACAAAGTCCTCTTTCTGGGTTCTGTTCAATGTCGCCACGCTGAACCGATCCGGTGAACTTATCAGAGGCCAAACACGGAGCACGGCAACGAAGAATGTCTTGTCACTCGCTCGCACACGTAACAAGTGAATAATTTCTCCATATGTTTGCTCATCACGGCAAACTACATTGCAATCGCGGCCAACATTGTTCTCACAAGCTGCCAAAGTTCGGAGCTCCGGTCCTCCCACAATTGCTCTTTCATAACGTTGTACACTTTGAAGGTCCCTGCCGTGGAAGTGAGATAGCACACACTTTTTAGCAGTCGTTGAAACGATACTGTCTAAGTCTGATTCAGAAACAGGCTCAGGATCTACTTCACGCGATAGAAAAAAACTCTTTCTAGAGAAATAACTTTCATCCTCAATAATTGCATACAAGGAACCCGGAGGCTTGATCCCGTGGTCACGTAAACGCTGCTCAGCTAACAACACTGCTGCACGAACAATAGCTTGTCTGGCCTGAGTTCGTTCAGGTTCAGAAGTAACCTTGTTAACAATTGCGGCACCCAATACTGCAAGGCAACGTTCGACGTATAGTTCTTTCCGATCTTTCAGTGGCCCACCAATCCTCTCCGAATCCATCAAGTGACAAGCTGCTGAGTGTAAGTTTGACCTGAGTTCCCCGTACAAGCCGTTTGCTTCAAACAGGATAGCCAGTTCCTTCAAAGAATGATGACATCTCTCCTGGCTTTCAATAAACGTCAGGCCGGGATGAGCCCCAAACCAAACGTGCAAAATGATTACGTGCAGCTGGTAGAAAACGTCGACCAAAAGAAATTGTGGTATGACATCCTGAATACCAACAAGGGGCAGATAGACGCCGAATTGCCACGCAGTGTCGTCATAGGTCCACTGTGATCGTGCAGCAGTGATACGCTTCGGGGGACGATTTATGTCGGAGACGGTGACAACGTTCTCGATATTTTGTTCCAGTTGCTTGTAACGAGAGGTCGGGATGGAACAGGGAAGATCGGAAGACGTTTTGACGACGGGATTGTCGGTTCCAGGAAGGAGCACCTTAAGAAATTTGTCGGCTATCCCGTGGTTCACGAGGTGGGCCGTTGGGTAGTTGATTCCGTTGACTACATCGAACCACGGAGCTGCTTCAAACAACAGGCTGAGAGATTTTACGTGACTGTCCTCATCCGCGTTCACTGCACTCGCTCGTAACGTATCGTTGTCATACTTGACCGCGTCGAAAGCAAGAATCGGCTGCAAAGAGTCCGCGACGTATGACCAGGTGGTGGCAGGACGTTCGGGTTGCACAGCCCGCCCACGGCCACGGCCTCGCTGCCCACGGCCACGGCCTCGCTGCCCACGGCCACGGTTGGGTTGCTCATCATCATTCTGGCAGATTTCCCGTTCCCGCTTCCGTGACCCAGTTGCTGCTTCTTGCTGACTCTTCCGTTCGGCATCCGTAGTCTGGGCGCAAGGAGTACAGTAACCAGGAAAGCGTACGGTGCCGAAATAATTCCCCACAAACTTGCAATTGAAACAAAAGTTGTAAGAGCTATGACTCACAAAATCACATAACTTAACCCTTGCAGGTTCATCAGCGTCAATCCCAGCCAAAAAAGCTTGCACAGGATGGTCGTCCATGGACGTTTGGTACCCTCTTTCTGCAAGCTCCTTTACTTCTGCTGACAAAAGTAATAAATGACCACGCATCGATTTCGGTTGAGAAGGTCCAGCGATAATCTGGACTAGCTTATCGTTTTGAACCAAACTGGATACTTCAGGTCCTATATCTGTTGGATGATATAACAGGACTCCGTGACTCCACGATTTTCTTTTGAAAGTTTCTTCCCAATCTAACCCCAAGTTGTAGGTGCGACACTGAGTGCGGTCGAATAGATTAACGTTGAAAAAGCTTCTGACATAGCTGGCAAGTTTGGAATAAACAGTAGACAACCATATCGGAGGGCCAGAATAAACAGAGGTCCACGACTTTCCCTATCAAAAGAAAGGTAGGCGTTTGCATACATGCGAGATGCAGCCAAGCTGTCCAAGGCCCCCTTGATGCCGAAATATACACCCCAAGCGGCTGGGCGGACTTGTCGGCCATCATCCAGTGTGAACCTCCTTGCTGTACAAACACTCCCGTCCGTTTTTGTCATTCCACATACAGGTACAAAGTTGACAGTCTTTAAACTCGTGGTCTTCATCAGCGTGCTTTGCCCACTCTTTCCGAGGGAGCGCATCAAACAGTTTGCAGCAACCAGCTGGACAGGTATGGTACTCCGTGAAATGCCGGTCTAGTCGGTTGCAGTTGACTCCAATAACTTGAAGAAGAGAATGGCACGAGGTGGGGAAAGTGTTCCCCGTAGGCAGCTCAGACTCATGCTTGAATTTGCAATACTGGCTCACTGATGCCTTAGAGTTATTCCCAGTTATCATGAGATATAAAAAAGTTCAAAACGCTTTCCAGGAGCGTGATTCGCGCACCAGGATAGAGTGGTCTCAGATTGGACTTGCTCCCCTCCACATCCTGCTCAACTTCGGAAGGTGAATCATACTCCTGGCTCCAATCTGACCAAAGGGTACCTTGGGTATCACTGGAACTGGCTTGCTGTTGGTCATCGTGCTCTGGAGTCTCGAAATGCTCGCTGTGAGATGTACCTCGGGAGGAAACAGCAACAACACCATCACCAGCAACAGCAGCAGCAGCAACAGCAGCAGCAACAGCAGCAGCAGCAGCAACAGCAGCAGTAGCCCCTGCAGACGCTCTAGCAGTCCCTGCAGACGCTGCATCAGACCCAGGAGCAGCCCCTGCAGGGCATATTGCAGCTCCAGCAGCCCAAACAGCAGCTCCAGCCCTTGCAACAGCCCCTGCAGACGCTCTAGCAGTCCCTGCAGCAGCTACATCAGACCCAGCAGCAGCCCCTGCATGGCATGTTGCAGCGGCCGCAGCCCCTGCAGGAGAAACAGCGTGTCGGACCCGGCGTAGCACCGCCGGTGTCCACGAGTGACGGTGATGGCGTGGCACTAGCCCGCCTTGCTGAACGGAGGGCCTCAGCGAGCCCGATCTGGCGTTGTTGAGACATGCTTGGTAGAAAATAATCCAGGATGTACAAAACTGACGGAAACGGCGCGTGGAATACCAGTCACGGTCGGTAGGTGAACCACGGTTGACGGAAGCGGCAAAGGGAACGGAGACGGAAAAAATTGCCGCTTGTACGGTTCGCAGTTGAATTATGCTGCGATGTTGACGGTAAAAAATTGACGGTGTGTAGAATCGGACGAACCGAAGCGAGCCGAATCAACCGGAATCACCACTCACGTGAAGTGGGACCGATAACCTGATAGAACAGGTGGAAATAGTTATATATTTGCGTGAATGTATATAACTGTTTCACTGCAACAGGGACTCAGAAAGCAGTGCTGGGGAAACCGGCGATAACAGAACTGATAGAAAGATTGCGGGAGTGAGCTTTCTAGCAAGTCGGTGTCAGACGGTGACACACGACCAGTGACACACGCAGCAAGGGGTGATACTAGGAGAAGCTGGACCCCCATACAGTGGGGGGAGATTTCAGCTTCCCCGTGACAGGGTTATGACCGATGACACATGTGTCATACATGTCATACATGTCATACATGTCATACCTGTCAGACATGTCATACCATGTCATGTCATGTCGAGTCATGTCATATATTATAATGACAGACAATCGTCAGTACGGTCGACTATGACTGTACATGTCATCGAGATGATAAGTCACATCATCTGTCATTTATTCAAGGTAAGACTTGAATGACACATGTCATCGAGAGGCCGTATGTCGGACTCGAGAATGGCGAAGCAAGATGCTATCTTGAAGTACCGAATGGTTCGGAGAAGAATCATCTTCGCTTCTAGCATGTTCTGAACAAGCATGCGAGTATCATATGGCGAACGCATTATTCGTTCAGCCGATACTAGTCGTTCAACCAATGCCTTGGGTTCACAACCCAATAGCGGTGCCATCTATGAGATGGGAGGCATTCGGTATAGATGAGGTAGCGTTGTGCTACAACAGTATCTTCGGACGAAGTCTGCACTCATCACCCGCTCTTACGCTGCACAAGTTGTTACTGTTCAATAACATCTGTGCTATCTTATCATATCATATTATATCTTAAGGCTCGCTTGTGAGACCTTATCAGTTGGTATTCGATCGTCAAGGCGAGAACGAGAACTCTAGTGTGAGTGCAGCATAGATATCGAATATTTTGTGTATGCAGGTTGCGGAGCGCGAATAATATCTGGCGTCGCAATCGCACAAATACTGATATACTGCATATACTGACCGCTGCATAAGCGAATATTGTGCGCGAGGATATATCGTCACATACACAATCGCAGATCTTACATCGCAGCTGATCGTCGCCTATACAGCGCGAAAAGGTGTGCATGCGGCATACATATGCGCAGCGATCACATGTACGCGCAGATACGATTCGCAGCTGTACGAAATTCGCAATATGAGACGCGGACACAAAAATCATCAGCGGAATCATTATCCGCGCGAAAAATAGCACTCGTATCATGTGCTATACATACTGCGACAAGATGTGCTCTTTATCAGCAGCGCGCACCATCGCGATTTTCATGATCGCAATAAATCGCTTACTGTACACGATGATTATTTTGCAGTTTTTTGATGACGATGTCAGTATGCAAAATGTCATCAACACACCGTCATTATCGATAGTCGCAATAATCACTGATGCATCATCTGCGCGCGTCACGATATCCTTGACAGAATATGTGTATACTTACTGGGATTATCATGAACGGACGCATGATGACAGTATATTGCAGCATGCCACACAATACTCTGATGCTTGCTGAGATATTATAATCTATTCATTGTCAGATTCGTATACTAACCTGCAATCATGAGTGTGAACTGCATACATACGGTGTGAGTAGCTTACACACACATACACGCTCAACATGACAGATCATTGAATATTCTGCAGCAACATCATAGTGTGTGTAAAATTCGAGTGTGCAAAGATTATAATGATTGCAGCACCATACACACACACATATACTTGCAGTATACACCATCACTGAGTATATACTGAGTGCATGCAGCAGATGTGCATTACACCACATGTACATTATTATACTGAGCAATTGCATCACTGTGATATGTGCATGCATTATTCATACAGCTTGACCACGATAACAGCTGTAATGTACAAACCAGTTTGATCACGATAACAACTGGGACATATAGCATCACATCACAATACATCATACATTGCACGAAAGCATACTGCAGTGCATGTAAGCTATATTGGAACCCATGTAAGTGTAAGGTGCCTGAAGGTGATCTTAACACCATAATCACAGTAGCTCGACATGCTCTGACGAAGGATTTGGGATGAGCATGTTCGTTCTATGGTGGATCACTGAATGGAATGCTCACCGGAACTACATGTGAAATAAACCAAGCAACTCATTACTGTAAATGAGAGTATGCAGGATTACAATCACCACTAAGCTGATATATATATCATGTTAGATTCATTCAGTACGTGGTATACAGATCATTCTACATGATAAATCATCTTGGTATAATAATGATAATATAACATTTACGCTGAGAATAATGACAATGTCATGAGTCCGCTGTAATCCTGCAAGCAGGCAACTGTAGAACAGAGGGAGCTGAAATCATCCTCATAGCGCGCCCCGAAGGGCTCATCTAGGTCGGGTCAACCTAGGAAACCGCGGCATGGCAAAACTACGCAGAGCGCTAAAAAGGTCGTGCCGGCGGAGAAGCAGCAGAGGAGGTGGAAGTGGAGCGAGGCTGCATCTGTGATGGAAAAAGAGGGCGGAAGCGAGGCGGAGGAAGGGCGGTGGTGGAGGGTCGGGAAGGCGGGGGCGGAGGGGCGGAGGGTGGGGGTGGAGGGGGCTAAGGGAGGGGGGGGACCCCTCCTACCTAAGAGGGGGGGGGAAATAAAGTGTTCACCTGAATGAAGAGAAGAGAAAGGGTGGAAATGATAGTCATTCAAGGGAGGTCAGGGGAAAACATGTTTTGCTCTTTCAACAGCTTCTTCTTCAGTGATACCCGTAATTCGGCTAAGAGTGGTTCTGAAAGGGTCATGGATCTCGACCCTAGCATGACCATTAAGGAAGGCGTCACGTCTAATGCGGGTGTGGTATCTGCACAGCCTGGAAAGCTTCTTGAGGAGAGGCTTCAGTCTTCTCTGGTGAACCCCTATGGTGCTAAGAACCTGTCCAAAGTGCTTCGGAAGGTATCCCATCAATGTAAGTTCTTTGGGCCACGTTACAGTCCCTGCAAATGGTTTGTTGTCCTTGTTCGTGTAGGACGTGTCACAGTGTCCTCCGTAGTATTCTGTTGGGTGGGCACTCTGGCGGCTCACCTGCGAGAGGGGCCACGGGCAGAGGCTGTCGGGGATGACAAGTTTCCTTTCACCCAGGATTTCCTGCCAGATCTCGGGGTCAACTCCGGTGCAGTTCAGTCTTCTGTCAGTAATCTTCTTCTCAGGAAGGACATTGATGTACCACCTTGCAATCTTTTTCTGCGTCCCACTCCAGTCATGAGCAGGAAAGTCTTGGCTCGGAGGGCTATCAATGGCAATAATACCGACATCTGAGAAATCATCTTTGTAACATCCTCCACCCGGGAGAACATATGGGTCATCCCCCGTCCAGTAGCCGTGTGGAATGAAAGGAATGGTGTTGTGAGGAAATCTAAATACCATCTTAAATCCTTTAGCAATCCACTTTTCTTGATTTTTTGGAGAGAGTGGGAGGATCCAGATGCCTCGAAATCCTGGCACAGTGTTTGCTGCACGATGGCCGAGTTCTAAGGTAGCCATAACCGCTGAGTTTGAGAATCTTTCCTTCCCGTCAAACGGGGGGTTCCCATAAACATTCCTACCCATATTGGTGATAGGGTCGACATAGGCATCATATGCAAGTCCATCGAAGCCAATTCTGCCATTTGCACAAAAGGGCCGAAGGGCGGCTCTCATCTGGTCTGAGGGGATACATCTTCTCGAATGAATCCTAGGGTGTGAGTTTAGTGGGTTACAAAACAGTTCACATCCATTCTCGTTTAGCCCACGGTCGTCAATGATGATGTCAAGGAGGCTTCTTCGAATGACGTAGCAGTTTTTGGGGTCACCCGACTCATCTCTACACGCTTTAAGTGCTGTATGAATGTCATGTGCACGCGTGGCATATCGTGAGAGTGGTGACGTAAACTCTTTCTTTGAGAGATAGTGCCACGACAGGAGTTTCCAGAACTCTTGTTTCCTAGCATATTGGAGTTCAGGGTACACATTATTGCCGCTCCGAGTGTTAACATCCGGAAGTGCTGTCACAACAATGGTCCCCTTCTTGGAAGCAGATGGGCGGTACATTCCCGATTCAGGCAATGCTTGGAGGTAGAGCTCCCGCTTCATTTCGTCGCGGAGGTCAGCAAGTGGAAAAAGTGTTTCGGAGCAAATGTCTATAAAGGAGGAGCCTTTCCCTGGGTTCAACAGCTTAGGTTCCCCTGTAAGCTCGGCCGCCACATGCTTTCTGAGTTCATCGTCTTGTTCTCCTCTAAGGTATACAAGCGAGTTACCCGGGCCCGGGCATTCCAGTTGAATGTGAGAGAAGTTGCACTTGGTTCCTGTTTATTTGGCAGTACGGGCAGTCAGGTGAGGCGGTAACACCCAGCTTATGTGAACGTGCGGGTGAAGCTTGAAGGCCCAAAAGTTCTCTGCTTCTGGCCGCTGTATAAGATTTAGCCTTGACTTTTGAGATATCCTTGGTGGGAGCAACGTTGTGGTCCTCCAGCATTCTGATATACTTCCCTTGAGACGACATGGCTTTCCATGTATGAAGGTGAGTAAGGCGTTGGATTCTCCTGATGTGGTTCCGAATATCTCCTGCAACTGGCACTTCCATGTAAAAGAGAGAATAGGGGAGTTCTTCGTATGGGTCAAATCGGGGAGCGTTTGCCCCTTTTCTGAAAGAGGCCCTCTTTGCTGCTCTATCAACTCTATCGTGAAGTCTATCATTATTATGCCCCCTTATCCATTTAAGGATGATCCTACTGTGGTCTTCTCCACTGTAGAAGCCAAGCTCCTCAAGTATTAATCTGACTGCCTGCAGTTCACGTCGGTTTGGTTCCCGAAGCATCTCACGAGCACTGACAGTTTTCCTATCCTTATTTACCGCCGTGATCGTTGCCATTGAGTCAATAGCATGTATCATTGGAGTCACAGACTTTAGTATGTGGTCCTTTTGGTCCTCTAAAAGAAGTCGGAGCCCGATGATTTCAGCAGATGTAGAACTTGGTGTTTGAATATCCGCTTTAATCAATCGATCATCAGCAGTAAAGACACTGCTGGCAGGGATGTTGGCCTTCCTAACAGAAAAGGTGCCCCCCATTTCTTTAAGCAAATAGGCCGCGCCACTGCAAGCCGTTTTCTTCCCAGCAAATAGTGAACCGTCACTTGCCATGTCGTAGTGGTCTTGAGATATGCTATTTCCATCGCTAGGATTTTCATCCTCGTCCGAGTTACTGGGGCAGCTGTAAGCGCTCTCTTCGTCCGCAGTTCGGTTCCTGAGCTGAACAGATAGAATCTCTTTTTGGCGGTCCGCAATGTAGTCGTAATGGGCTTCCAGATGTTGAACATCTGATCTCACATTTATAGGGGGAGTGTCATTGTTGTCACATTCAATGGTCTCTCCAACGGGAAGAAGAATGCAGCCATCCGATGTCATTTGGTATTCGCGGTCATACTGGCATTGAAGCACCTGACCATTCATAACAAAATTATCATTATCTAAGTGGTCTGGAGTATACTTTAAATAACGCATGGTGTTTGTTTCCGCGTCAAGTTGTGATGGAAGATTTGTCACCATTGCCTTTCCAGTGAAACTCACTTACATCAGGAATGTCATGAGCATCCCTGTAGCATTGTTTAACATATCTAGCTTTTGGGTCATGGTTTCCCACGTTTATTATCATTTCGGACTCCAAACTCTCCAACCATGCTGGTGGCTTATTCCCGTTAAAACCTAATGAGTGCTTCATATCAGCCCATCTTCTCAGCATCCCACCACAGGGGGTGAGAAAGAAACCAGTGTGCTTGATATTGTATTTTTGAATGGCGCTGCTAACATTGCTTGAATCATACAGTGATTTAGGAATTGAGGACACAAGGTTGTTATACCCTGTTTCACATTCAGGAAAGAGCTTAGAGTCAATTGCATAGCCCATAGAGGCCATAATGGTGCTAGTCCTTTTCATCCAGTTAAATTGCTTTCCTTGAAGGTTCCTGTAGGTTGTGTAGTGAGAGAGGGGGAAACCATTAATGGTGTTTTGGGGGTCTTTCCTTTCCCTTTCCATACTGTATTGTGCAACATAATTTTTAGCCACGCGTCACTGTATTTTTAATAAAGGGAAATAAGCATAGGATCATTTATACAGTAAGAGTCAACCAATAAGAGAATGCTACGTTAAGAAACCAGCCAGCTTTTTGGGTGGGGGGGGGGTCACAAGTTTAGGAGAAAAGCTGGCTGGTTTTAAAAGTTAAGAGATTGGCAAAAATAAGAAATATCGAGGCTGGATAGACCCCAGGACATTTTCTTAAAATACAACAAAATAAGAGAATTAAAGCTGTAAATTGTGATAAAAATAGGGGAGAACTTTTTCAAATATGTTCCAATAAGTTCGTATATACAAGCTCATATGTTGGGTGCAATTTCACCCCCAAAGGCGGAGTACATCAAAAGTTAGTCCCCTATTGATAACCCTATCGGTATCGCGGGCGCACTAGAAGATAATTTCAGGCGCGGAAGGGGGTGGCACGCTCTTAACCTCGTGGCCAGTAGCAGTCCGAACGTATTTGACGAAACCGTGATCGAAGAGCCGAGACGTTGTCAGTTTTCTCACTTTTGCTATCGGTGCACGCTCCTCACGACTTGGGGAACCTCGAATCTCGAGAGTCTCTTCCACTTCAGGAGACACCTGCAGAAGAGTCTCGTCTGGCTTTTCTGTCGGAGTCTCGGGCGCGTCAGCGAGAGTTGGGGTCTCCGAGACTTGGGCTCCTTGGACGGGCTGATGCGTCTCAGCAGTAGGTGTAGGAGTAGGGACAGTACGCTCCGGGCCGTGGGTTTGGCCATACAGATTCTTCTTTAAGAGGACGGCTTTGATGTCAGAAAATTCATCTTGTGTGAGTAGTCCTTCCCTAACATCACTAAGAAGTTGCCGCAATTGTGAACGGGTCGCATCGTCCATGACGGCAGTGGGCGGTTTTTTCGAAGTGAGGATGTGCTGTGAATCCAATACGAGAAAAACTGAATTTTCACTCTTAAGGATGAGAAAAGCTAGCTGGCAAAAGAAGCGGTTTTCTCTTATTTCATTGGCTCTCTTAGGTACCGTGTTGGGGGTCACAAGTTTAGGAGAAAAGTCATTGACCCTGGAACTTCAAGCTTGATGGCTGGGACTTTAATTTTATACGGTCGGTGTGGTCAGTTTGCCAGTAGACGTGCTCCTTAGCAGAGCAGAGAGTGGACATGGTTTCAGTGATGCACGTGGCAGCAGCCACATCCTGTATACTGTCAATCCCATAGCCACCATAACAAACTGGTGTCCACACAATCTGATGATTTGTGTCCGTGGGGCATCCCATGTAGTTGAGGATAAATTTTGCTATTTTACAATCAAGGGTACGAGCAATGTTTTCTGAGGAAGTGGCTATGATTGAGGTGACTTTTAGCGGGAAAGCCATCCTCGGGACAATTACTGCATTCACGATATACCTGAGTTGGTGTAAGGTCAGATTTTGAAGTTGAATTGCCGCAAGGGAAGACTGCAGCTTTTCCGTGAGGAGCTCGGTCTGATGGTTTCATTTTCCATTTAATGAGTACCAAACCCCCAAGTACCTATTCGCTTCAGTTACATCACTGTATTCTAGGTATTCTGGAGTCTCGGGCGGGGACCATCCCGCGTGGATTTCTGGGCCAGCAGCATTTTGGTCCACCAGGAGACGGCCTCCCGACATCAGCAATTTGTCAGAGTCACTATATCTCCTAGTGGTTGCTTTTGTGGTTCGGGTACATTTCCTGAATGAGTATTTGGATTTTTTCACATTGACCGGGATTCCAATGTATGTCATGAATTCATTGACAACCACCAACATATCTTGAACTTCATCCTTTGTTTTGCCTATAAGCATGATGTCGTCACAGAAAAAACGGGCGAAGACATTCGGAGGTGAATTCATGTTAATCAGATTTGGTGCCGGGAGATGTGGAGCATCAGTACTAGTGACTTCTTTTCTAGTATGCATGGTGTAGCCATAGGTTGCACCACTCGGGTTGGCTCCGTTTGCCCTTTTTGCCAGCCATATCGCTAAGATGTCCATGATGGCCACAAACCTGAGGGGACTTAGAACTTCCCCTTGCGGCACTCCACACTCAAGTGACCATTCGTCTGTTAAACCTTCCTCGGTGAGGACCGTACGGGTGGCTTCATTAGTGATGTTTGAAATAATCTCAGTGATTTCTTTGTGGCTACTATCCAAATTAACAGTCCTTTCACAAGGACTAAGAGTCAACAATCAATATTGGCCATCGTTTGTGGTCAATAGGTCCCAGAGTGTGTTTCCACATCATATTTATGGCTCAAAGCAATATTAAAATATATTGGTACAAGCCTCAAGTGATTATAGTGTTACATTTTAATGCGACGCTTTGGGGGTGTATTTCTGCGGTTTTCGATGAGAAAGTCCCAGTCCTTTCACAAGGACTAAGCTATTTGCTGTGCTACCTAATTCCTTGAAGGTCCTTTGAAAATTCGGAGACCTATGTTGGCAAGTTCTCGAGTTGCTCTTTCTGCAGTGTCTTGTCAAAAGTTTCATCCGGGGTCATCTTGACTATCAAAATATCGGTTGAAGTGGCGGGGTTAGACCCAAAACATAAAACTCCGGCAAATAGCACAAAAACGTGAAGGAAAAAACGCGTACCCCCATGGGAAACCTCAACTGTGGCGGTCAACATGCATGCCACTTGACATTGTAGGACGTAACCTAACAAACTTCAAGTCCTGACGGAATTTCCGCCCGGGGGGCAAGCATGTCGGAGCTCGTTAAGGCATCGGAAAAAAATATTGAAAACTCGGTCCTTGTGAAAGGACTGTCGGCGATTACAGTCCTGTCACAAGGACTGCCGGATAGTAGCCATTTGGGGAAGCCTAGTTTATCAAGTGCGAGGTTGCTTATCCAAAACTCAGCTCTATCAAAGGTTTGCTTAACCCCTAAACTGGTGTAAATATTTCGGCCCTTTTTGGGTAGTTTCGTGTTTTGTCACTTACAAGTGGCATCGGTTGCATACACGTGCTAGCTAAATCGACCATCCCTTAGGCATCGATTGGCCCAACATTTTGATAGGTTATACGCATATTTTGACGCAATATATCCGCTAATATATCGAAATTGCCGTCATAATTTTGGGGGTTTCCAAACACAAACCTTTACAAAGCCATTGATTAAAAACGATATGGACAGCCCACAACCCATGGGACACCTTCGGAGCATCGGCTTTGATCATAGCTTCACGTTGATATGCTGCTTGGGGTATGGATACCACGTTTACGTGTCGCTTTATACGCTTATTGTATAAAAAAACAAACAAACAAAAAGAAAAAAAAACACCATATTCTCAATGTTTTTCATACTTAAGCTCAAATCTCACAATTCTGCAGTTTTTTACCACCATAATGGATATATTTGATGCATTTACGATGAATGGTCACTTGGACGATGCCATATTCCATCCGGAATGCATTCGGGTCCACGGCAAGCGTCTAAAATGACGAATATCTACATTTCATCTCGATTTTCTGCTTTTCACACAACGCTTTCCACACTTTCGAGGCACTTTTTCATGGATGAAAATGATGCTATGTGAGATATATAACATGCATATATCTAAAAGGCAAGTACTTCACCGTCAAGGATACACATATTTGCAAGGCCTCAAACGGCGCAAGACCAGCTATGGTGATGATCGACGTTGTCGACACAAAAATACTAAAAAAACATCGCACGATTTGGGGTCGAAAATGACCCCAACACCAGTTTAGGGGTTAAGGTCTAGATATACCACATGAAGTTCTTTATCGTATCTGTTGGCATCTGAGATGACTTCATTCAAAATTGAAGTGAGTCATCAATGTTTTTGTTTGGGAGGAAAGCATCTTGAATGGGGAAAAATATGGGGTGGACATTTAAGGCTGCCTTTATTCTGTTTGCAATGATTGTATTAAAGAGTTTCAAACCAGTTTCAAGCATGGTCAGCGGTCTGGCATTGTCAGGTGTACACGGTTCAAGCGGGTTTTTGGGGATCGGAAGAATGATGCCCGACTTTGCGCGTTTGGGAAACTTTCCAGTTCTAAGGATGTGGTTGAAGAGTGAGACAGTTTGAGCTTGGAAGTTTTCCGGGCCTTGAATCCACTGTGAGTATCTCATTCCTGTGGGGCCAGGAGCCGTCGAAATGCCGCATGTAGAATATGCTTGGTTTAGTTCCTTTCGGGTGATAAGACATGTTAATTTAGCAGCTATTGGGCTAGGAAGTTTCGGGCTTATTTTTAGGATTTCAAGAAGCCACGGGGGGAGGGTATCCGGTTTCTGTGGAGTGGTGGAGTAAAGTTTCTTGTCCTTGTATTCTTTTAAGGTGAGGTCCAGTCTCTCCTGCTTGCTTTCAGGAATGTTACCCTCACTGTCAGGTGTGGCCGTTGCACCTTGTTCATTTAGTTTTATCTTGCCCATGACCGTGTCTAGGAATCTTGAGAGATTTGTGGAAAAAAGATGTTGGAGGGCCTCCTTCTCATGGAGTTTCCTTTGTTCCAAATCAGCTTCTCTGCTCTCCTGGAAGGCTTTTCTATAAAAGAAACCAAGGTTTTCGGACAAGCGGCTGAGCCATGCGGTGGCACTTTCATTATGTTTAGCTCTTATTTTTGTGAAAGGAATTTTTAGGATCAGGTTCCTTGCCTCCGTGGGAATACGATTGTCGTGTGCCCGTGGGCACTACGACAGATGCTCGGAGATATGTTTTTGATTGAACGTGCAAAGGTACACAATTCGGATTTTTTTGATAATATACTGGATCAGGGCCAGATTGAGGTACAAACGATAATTCGGTTCCGAGTTCTGAAGGCTAAACACTTCTCAAGTGCTCCACTTATTCACTCGTCACTCAGGTTGCAGGGTCAGCCACTCGGCAGCCGATGTCACACTTCGGCTCAACGTTCAATTCCCGATCCGACCTCATTTCTAATTCCGATTCGTCATTCTCGATTCAGATGTTATGCCGACAGACTGACACGATGACTGCCCCACAGTACTGTCATACCACTGTACTGTCATACTGTCATACTGTCATACTGTCATACTGTCATAACCTTGACATCTGATATTCGATTTCATTGTCTTTTCAACCCCGATGCGAATCCAACCATTCTTCGAGGGTCTGACTGAGTGCCACGATGACACCCCCCACAGTACTGTCATACTACTATAGTGGCATACTGTCATAGTGTCATAGTGTCATACTGTCATACCCCGGACATCTGGTACTCATTCTCATCGTGATTTCAAGCCCAATTTCACTGTCATCGTGCCAATCCCAGATTACCCCCGATGACACACATACGGACGCATAGGCATATCGGCTCACGCTGTGCCTCCGGGCACAACTCTCCCCCCCCTTAGGAGTGGTCTACCTCCTGGGATCACTCCGCTAAGGTACCCATCTAAGTTCCAGTTCTTAGGTTTTCTGGTTCCTCTCTGTTTCCAGTTCTTAGGTTCTCTGGTCCCTCTTCGAGCACAGCTTGCCTGCCGCTACCAGGGCACCACTTTCACGAAGAAGGGTGCCACTTGGAATCTAAAGCGGGTCTTCAGTCTTGCGGAGGCGTAAATGTCGGAAAAGTTGTCGCAGCAGGAGTGATGGCACGGGATATATGCTCGCGGATTGGCCCGCTCCAGTCTGCTGCGGGTGAGGTCCCAGCTGAGCAGTCTCTGGATGAGCACCGGTTGCCCATCTGCACGCACACGGTGTCGAAGCAGTACAGCGTAGCAGGGGCGTGGGTGGTGCTGAGTTCGTCCATATGCAGGTGGGCTTCATGTACTGCGTACCGTACATGCAGTAGGTGCACACCAGCGGGAGAGGGAGCTGGCGCATCATAGGGCGAAGCCGTAGCGCGTTGGGGAAGCGACCTCTGGGGTTTTCCATGAACCAATGTTTCGGCTCCAAGTAGTCAATAATCTGCAATGCTCGTCGTACGATTTTGTCAGCCTGGGGAAGATCAGGGGGTCAACCAGTGGTGCGCGCTTGACTGTACTGCCTACAGGGGGGACTTGCCCAAACGACGTCGAAGAATCCAGGCGGGTATTGTTTGTAGTCCCATTGTAGGATGTCACACACATGAGTGGGATGCCAGATATGTTCGGAGTCGAGAGTCACCACTGAAGCGGAGGGGAAGCAATTTAGGAATTCTCTCTCTACTGAGCCAGTACCGCTGAAAAGTACAAGAATTCTGGGCGTGCGGGTTGCTTTCGTCTGTATCGCCAACAGCTCTGTCACCAGTGCCAACGACCCATCTTCCACGCGCTCTTGACGTTCCCACGGCAGAGGGGTATCATATACCATCTGTTCGAGCTGGTCCAGTTCATCGCAGGGATTAGTGATGAGGTGGGCCAGTGTCATTCCGGCTTGAGCGGAGTGACGGCCACGTTGCTCGCGTCGCCGAGTGGCTTCGTCGCGAGCTTGTGCTTCCATGTGCAGTCTCGCTTGCTCGAATTCACGAAGCTGTTGAAGTGGGCCTCCGCGTTCGAGTTTGTCACGCGTCCTCCATTGATCATGAGCTTTGGAGTAGCCAGTCCAGCGAACCTTCCACTCTTCCACCTCTTTTCCTCGAACAGACCGCACCCGACGTGCGAGAATACGCTCAACGTGTGCTTCCTTCTGACCGTCCACTACCACCTCTTCAGGTACTGCTAGATGATCGCGTGCGGCGAAAGCGTCTTGACCGCTGGTGTACGGTTTGAGGCGATGTTGAGCGAACACGTCGTGTATCCGCCAGTGGGGAGGGAGGCGTAGGCGGTAGGCTACTGGAGCTCCCCTGTCAGCCTCTGGCATGGTCATCTGTACATCGCTGAAGAAGCGTTCGGTCACAGGGACTGGTCCATGCCAGCGTTTGGTCAACTTCCTGCAGATGGAGCGATCCATCACCTTCTCCGTAAGGTGTTTCGCCTCTATCCAGACCAGATCTCCAACAGCATACTCCCGCTGTCCGTGCCTACGATCAAACTGTTCGCGCTGTCGCTGTTGAGCCAGCTCCAACCGCTGTCTGGCGTCCCGCAGTTGCGACGAAAATTTCACGGCCACTTCGTGTGCGGTACCTACTCCCCCTGTTCGTCGTCCAGCGGTGGACTGTGCGGCCTCCAGGAAAAGGTCCAATTGCGACAGCGGCGAGAACCCGAACACCAGCTCAAATGGCGTGAAGCCAGTAGATTCACTCCTGGAGTCATTGATTGCGAACTCCACGTTAGTGGTGAACAGGTCCCAGTCCTCCACATTGGCGTCTACGAAGGACCTGAGCATATCCTCAATAACTCTGTTGCTGTGTTCCGCCTGGGCGTCAGATCGAGGGTTGTACGGCGTGGTACGAGCCACCTTCACACCCATCAGCCTCATGAGTTCCTGCCAGAAGGCATCTTGAAACCGCGGGTCACGATCAGAGACAATCTTCATAGGCGCGCCATGTAAGCGCCACACCGAGTCAAAGTAGATTCTGGCCACCACAGCTGCAGAGCTGTCGCCGAAGTTCATCGGTATAACGTGGACCATCTTCGTCAGCTTGCACGTGAAGTCCACGAAAGCGTCATTACCTCTCTCTGATACTGGCAGGCCGGTGACGAAGTCCACCGCGACATCCTGCCATGGCCTGTTCGGGATGCTGTGAGGGTTTAGCAACCCATCCGGGTAAGTTCCCCGCGGCCTCACTGATTGGCACACCGCGCAGGATGCAACCCAGGTGCCCACATCCTCCGCAGCACCACGCCAATAAAAGCGTCGCAGCACCCTTTCCAGAGTCTTGTCTCGCCCAGTGTGACCTGAGGATAATGACTCGTGAGCATGACGAATCACTACCTCCCGAAGTGGAGAGTCCTCCCCCAGCACCAACTGATATCTCCCTGCTGCGGTCCTCCAAACCACTTCACCCACCAGCCTGAAGTCCTGTAGGCATTGGTGTGGTGCCGCCTTCACTTTCTCCCGCAGCGAACGGAGTGATCCCTCTCGGGTGTACTCCGCTTTCAACGCACGCAGGAACTTTGAGTCCGACTGCTGGGAGATTGTGTCTCTGAAGGCTGCTGCTTCACCTGTCCTTATCACAGCGGGAGCTGTTCGCGGATGCCTCACGCGTGCTGGCTGTGGTTTGGCGGGAGGGGCGTGTACTATTAGAACAGGCCAACGAAGGTCGAAGGCCTTCCCATCTGGGTTCTCGAAGAACTGATTAGGCTCGCCCTTATCATCGTGAGTAGGGACGACCTCCACGATCTGCATATTGGCCTTCCTGAAAAGTTTGCGCCACGCGGGGAGCTTGGACTGGTGATCCGGCAGGACGAAGACTGCTGAGGTGTTTTCTGGGTCCGCTTTCCATTCTGCGATATACTTGTTCAGAATCGCCTCCACAGTAATGTGTTTGGAGTTATATGGAGGGTTACACCAAACCCGAAGGCCCCTCCATTTCTCTGAAAGGCAGTCTGTCTAGAATCTATCCGCTTGTCTGTTGCGGCCGCCGAAGTCACAACAGGCGTCCACATCGAAGGGTCCAAACTTTTCGGCGTACTTCGAGGAGTACTCTGCTCGGACACGCCAATTCTGCGAGTCCTCTGGAGGGGTCTGTCGTTTCTGTGGGTGAAGGACCGGGGATGGAGCTGACTGCTGGGGCGCCTTCTGCGGGGGTGGTGAGCTCGCTGGCACCTTCTCAGTGGGCGCCTCCGATGCGTCAGCTCGTGATGTAGGCGTTCGCGTCTTCGGTGACACCAACTGTGGGGGCGCTGGGGTCGTAGAGGCTTTCCCAGCGCGTGACATACTCCTCGTTATCCTTATCTGAGGTGGAGCTCGGTCAGGGGGCTCGTGTGGAGCTTCTGTCGGCTTCGCGCTATCAGCTTCAGGCCAGTCGGGCATGTCGAAGTCGAGGTGATCCTCCTTCATTCCCTTATAGAGCTTCGGATTAACGAGAGCGATGGTCTCCCCCATGTCCATGGCCTGTTCTGCCACGGAGAGGGTTTCCACTGCTGAGAGCCAACAGTCAACCGTCTGGGCCCAGTGGGGATGGGCCGCGGGTGGTGAGCTGGAGAAGCATTCAGACTCCAGCGTTGCCAGAGGGTCTTTCGGCAGGTCTGAGGTGGGGTCGATCACTCTTGCCTCCTTCAACCCCTCGCGAACGTCCTTGTCTTTGAAGTCGGGTCTTCTGGACAGGGCGTCTGGTACCAGCAGTAGCGCCCCCTTGATGTACTCCATTCTCGGGACTCCCACCTCCACCAGATCCATGTACTAGCGTGCCTGTCTGCGGCTGAGCTCTCTGCCAGGTTCCATCAGCCATTCAAGGGGGCGGTGATCACCCTGGATGCGGAAGTTGGTGAAGATGAGGTAATGCCGCCAGGTGACGGTGGTACAATGATGTAGAGCACCTAGTTCACGCTCACCGGTGTGATAATTCTGCTCGGCGGCTGAGAACTGGCGGCTCTCGTATGCTATCACGCGCAGCCCAAGACCATCTCCATTGTCTTGCATCAGTACTCCCCCAAGGGCGATGCCGCTGGCATCCGTCTGCACCACGAAAGGTGCTGTGCCGTCTGCGGCACCCTTAATGTTGGGCAAGGCGAGCACTGGCGCTGATGTGAGGGCCTTCTTCAGCTCCTCGAAGGCCCACTGCTGCATGGGACCCCACTCCCAGGGTACGTCCGACTTGGTCAACCGGGCGAGGGGCTGGGCGATCTCGGAGAAGCAGTGAATGAATCTGCGGTAATACCCCGCCAGGCCCAAGAACTGCCTGACGTGGGTAACCGTCTCCAGTTCGGGCCAGTCCCTCACTGCAGCCACCTTATCGTGTTGGGGTCTGCAGCCATCCGCGGAGATGCAGTGACCAAGGAACCGCAAGGATTTCTTCAACAGTTGACACTTGGACCTCTTGAGGAAGACGCCCTTCTCCCTGCACGTCAGGAGCAGTTGTTTGACGTGTTCGTAGTGCTCTGCAGCGGTGTTGCTGAAAACGACCACGTCATCGATGAAGATCCGGACAAATGGGAGATGGCCCAAGGCCCGCTGCATCCGTCGCTGGTACTGAGACGGTGAATTCTGCAGCCCCTGCGGCATGACCAACCACTCATATGACCCCATCTGGGTGGTGAAGGCGGTCTTCTCGACATCCCCTGGAGCCATCGGTACTTGCCAGAAGCCATCCACCGCGTCGAACGAAGAGAAGAACTTCGCACCCTGCATCTCGTCGAACATCATCTGGATGTCTGGGAGAGGATACTTGTCCTTAACTGTCTGGCGGTTGAGGAGCCGGTAGTCGATCACCAGTCGCAGCTCCTTGGGGTTCCCCGGTTTGGGGACCATCAGGCAGGGAGCTGCATAAGGGCTGGAAGAGGGTCGGATGTAGCCCTTGGACATCAGGGTCTCCACGCGTTCTCGAAGTTGGCGGAGTTCCTCTGCAGACTTCTTGTAGATGCGCTGGCAGGGCGGCCCCTTCTTGCTCAGCTCAGGGTCCAGGTTAATGTTGGCTTCATCTTGGGGGTCATGTCTGAGTCCATCGATGTTCGGTAGGGCAGTCGTCATCTCCTTCTTGTACTCCTCACCCCAGAAGTCCTGAAACTTGAGGGTCCACTCAGGGCCCACTTCTGCGTCTTCAGTATCCGCAGCGGGTTCGGCGTTCTCAGAGTCGATAGCCGTGGCTGCAAAGGCAGAAGTAGTATCATCGGGGGACTTCTCGGCCATCATGAGCCAGGCGGGTTGTATCCCCGGGTCGTCATTGCCGCGTAGCTTCTGCATCTCCGCGTACACCAGGTACTTCTTCAACTGGGCAGGGGTCAGGAACACCTCATCCACCAATCCCGCACAGGCCGTGCCCTACGGAGACCTGTCTCCAGATGCTTTCCCAGGAGAACAGCCTGTGATGGTGATGCGATCTTCAATCTTACCACTGCGGGACTTCCTGAGGAAGGAGACGGAGCCGTTCCCTTCATAGCCCAGAGTGACAGGAGAGTGACTGCGCAACCACCTTCCGCCCAGGATAACATCCACCTTTATGCCCAGTGGTAGGATCCGGAGGGCAAGGGCGTTCTCCGTATAGGTGCCCGTGGTGGTGTGCGTGTTAAACTTGGCGTACGCGGTGGCGCCAGTGATCTTCACAGATCCATCCGCCAAGGTGACTCGCATCTCAGAACCGGCTCGTGTCGTGAGGCCACATCGCTTGGCGCTCTGCTCCGAGATGAAGTTGTCAGAGGCCCCCGAGTCGATCAGCACCTTGACCGTGTGCCCTCTGAGGGTTGCATAGAACACCAGCAGCAGCGGTCCTTCTTCGTCATGTGCCGCTGCGAGGGTACCCTCAATGTCGGTCTTCCACTGAACTCCCCCATCTGTGCGTATGCTTTTGCACTTGAGGTTGGGGAGGAGGTTGTCCGAGGCCTCGCGGCATTCTTCCAACGTTTGCCTACACGCGGCGTAGAACTCCTCATCCAGCAAATCAACATCTTCAGTCGGATGACTGACGAGGTTGTCTACACTCGCCGTCAGCAGGGTGCCCGCTGAGGTGCATTCGCTCGAGGTGGGGCTGACATGAGTGGTGTCGCTGGTGGTAGGACTCACATGGGCGGTGTTACTGGTAGTAGGGCTCACATGGGTAGTGCCGCTGGTGGTAGGGCTTACATGAGTAGTGCCGCTTACTGTGGGGCTCACGTGGGTAGTGCCGCTTGTTGTGGGGCTCACATGGGTAGCGACACTGTTGGTGAGACTGCTATGGGTGAGGGGATCCTCGTCATGCTGAGGGCTGCTAGTGGGGGAGTTGTGGGCGAGTTGGTGGGAGCTCTGGTGGTCAGTTCTCGCCTCAGGGGTCCCAGCTGCTGCCATCTGCTGGGTGAAGCAGAGCGAATTGACTGAGGGCTCCTCTTCCATCACCTCGGGGTCTTCAGCGATGGGGTGGCTGTCGAGACGGGGCGGCGCTTCATCTGCTTCATGCGTTCTGACGGTGGTCATCTGTTGGGTGAAGCAAAGCGAGCTGGGTGTGGAGGTCTCCTCTGCCACTGCGCAGTCGGATGAACCTTCAGGGTTTCCTCCCGGGGTGGCCGGCGCGTTGTCATGGTGCGAAGATGTCGTCTCTGCTGTGGGCTCAGCCAGCGAGGATGATGGAGGGGACGCTCCCAAGGGGCTGGGACCCAGCTTCCTCATCTTGTACTGGTGTACTGCGTGTAGACTGCACCAGGCGCCAGGTAGGCCCACGTCTCCCGCTGTCCCGGGTATCGTGCCCACTTCAGTGTCCAGTGTGCAGAGAGATGCCGAAGATCTCGCTGCTGCTCTTCGTGCGCCCTCTTTTCCCCACAGCCTGCTACATGGGGAAGAGTCCGGGCTCGAAGTGGCGATCGCCTCCAGCTGCTCGGCGGGCGACAGTTCTCTCCAAGCCGCGTAGAGGTCGGGGGAGCTGGCGTTAGAGGGTTCGAGGACTTGCTGGCGGCCGTCGTGTGAGAGGAGGTGCCACAATGCTATACGCTGATGGCCCTCCCTGCGATCTTGAGGTTCGCGGGCAATGCGCACCCTCTCTGCCAACTGGTTGGCGCGGTTCACGTGCTCCTTTGGCGATCGACTCCCAGAGCGTATGCGGCTGCGGGTGCGCTCCCACATCTTATCCACCAGGTCTTTGGCAGCCTCTGGGGATTTGCGCAGAGCTCTGCGGACCCTTTGCATGGCGACCTCGAGGGGGAGGGAGTACAGATCTCTCTTCCAGTGCCACGCAGTTAGCCTCTTCTGCGGGTCTGCGAGGTTGGACTGATAGTTGGGCAGTGGTAGGACAACACGCGGTCGGGGGCGAAGGTCGCGGGGCTCTCCGCGGTTGCTGCCCATAATGGGGGGTCTGTGCCGGGGGACTCGCCGCCCCCTCCGCCCCTCGATCCTTGCCTGTGTATAAGCAGGGCCGTCATCAAGAGGTAGTGCTGGCTCATCGAAGGGAGTGCTTTCTGCAAGAGGGTGGCTGGTCAGGTCATCCCTCGGCAGTGATGGGGCACCAGCTGAGCGGTAGGTGCGTCGCAAGCGGGTCCCAGAGGTGAAGGCCACGCTCTTGGGATGGGGACGGTGGCCCCAAGGGTCTCTGCGTCCTCGTGCGCGTCGGGGCTCCACTGGCTCTGACCGCTTCTCCAGGGCGGAGAGGGTCTGATCATCAGGGCATGACCTCACTTCCTCGAAAGGCAGGGTCTGGGGCTGGTCGCCGGCCAGTCATTCATCGCTCTCCACCGGGGGGAGGCCGTCACCCTCCACAAGCTCGATACCCGCGAGGGCCGCCAGGGTCTGGTAGCTCTGCTCGTCCTCACAGGTAGCAAGTGCCAAGACCTCCTCGGAGAACTCCTCTGGGACGCCATCCACCGAGGAGATGTCCTCCTGCTGCTCGATGGCCCAGACGACGGCGGCTACAAACCCAGGGGAATTCGCCAATCGAGCGGGTGCATTGGCCCTCCACTCCTTGAGCTTAGCCTCGTCCGTGCAGTTACGGACGATGTGCTCCGCGGAGCCGCAGGCGAAGCACCGGCGGACTTTCGGAGCGTCGGGGCGGGAGAGGCCAGGTGGTGGTGGCAATGGGGTCACCGCCGCGGCAACGGTGGTGGCTGGTCCATTCTCCAGCATGGCAAGAGCTGGGCGATTCGAAGAAGGGGTACGCCTGAAGAAGGGGGTGCGAGGTGATGGGTTGGCGAAGGAAACAGTGCGGGGAGGACGGTCTTGAGAGCGCCTTTGAGCCGCCTCCGTGTCAATGTCACTCTCCACCTCCTCAGCGACTTCTCGAATCTTCAACAAGGCGTTGTGGGTGCCTGGGATATCGTCAGCGACGGCCTTCCTCTCCCACTCTTCTGGTTTGGAGACATCCAAGTGGATGGCTCTCAGGCGCCGCATCACCTTGGGTGCATATTTCAACCCTCGGCGGTACGTGGAGAGCATCGACAGGTTGGACATCTCCACGCAATTGGGGACTCTGCCGGCCAGGAAGTTGACGGAGGCCATGCGGGTCTCCAATCGCGAGAAATACTCCGCCGCGGTCTCGCTCGTCGCCTGCTTCAGGGCAATGGCCTCACCGTGTGCGTTCTCCAGGTAGGCCTGCGTTAGGGAGCACACCGCCAGATCGCTGAAGAACACGTCCAGCTCCCCGTAGCGCCGGTGCCAGGCCTGTTCGGACCCGAAGGTCCCCGCCGCGCGCTCCAAGAACTTATTCTGCTGGTCTTGAAGAGTGTGCTCCTTGAAGCTCCAAAGGAGGCTTGACACACTCGCCTGGTACGCTGATACAGACGGCGTACAGCTGGGAGTGGTCAGTGCCTCGATCACGATGGCCTCTTGGAATATCTTCCGCACCATGTTGGAGTAGTGCTCCAACTGCGTCAGGAGGCTCTCCTTGTCGGCCGATTTAGTGTCGGACGCGGAGCGGGGGAACCTGGTCACGCTCTTGACCAGCTTTAGCACCATCTCCTTGGTCTTGTGCTCCAGGCGGACCTCGTCTGAGGATGCTCGCAGATTAGTGCCCTGCGGCAGTCGGACGATGCCTGGTACAAAGGGGGTGGCGCTGGGAGAGAGCACGGGGTTCGCAGCGGCGGCAGGGTGAACGGGGTTCGCGGCAGTGGCAGAGTGAACGGGGTTTGCGGCGGCGGAGTGGGGGAAACGGGCTGGAGGTGGTGGTCCCGGGGCATGCGCGGGCGGGAGCGCAGGCGCGGGATTTGTGGGGACTGCAGTCGAAGTGGGCGGTAATGCAGGGGCTGATGGTGGAGCGGGGAGTGGAAGAGGTGTATGGAAGGGCAGGGGGGTGGATGGTTGTGCGGCCACCACGCTCATGCTCCGGTACCAATCGGAGTTGCTGACTTCCGACCACGCGGCGAGCCCGTCCTGGTCGAAGTTCTGCATCTCCGACTCCCGCGCAGTGGCAGGGATCCACTCCCACACTGGCTGCCCCATGCTCGTAGACCGCACATTGGCTGCGGCTGGGTCCCCCATTGCCATATCCATGACCTCGCGGTCGACCATGAGAACCCAGGTCTCCACACGAGGGTTGGTAAGTGGTAGGGGTGCATGGTGTAGGCGGCCTCCCATGCGCGCATATGCAGTCAGCGGCGCTCCCAGCAGGTGCATGATCCTGAACAGGATGGCGTCGCCCTGCACCCCAGCCCGGCGGCGTTCATCCCATGGCAGGGAGACGGTTGCCGCGCCTCGCACTCCCGCTGACTGGTGTACCCACAATGACCCACCGTCATGGGTGACGAAGAGAGCCCTGACCTCTGGGTACTGAGGGTAGGAGGGCTCTGGTCCTTGTGCGGGGTCGTCAGGGGGATCTTGAGGTGGATCACTGGGGGGGCCTGGTGGCGAGTCGCTTGAACTGGGGTCTCTGGGCTCCGAGTCAGGGTTGCCACCGCCGTGCACTACCGTCTCCATCGACTGCCGCCGGCGGGCCACCATCATGTTGAGGGGATTTGGCCGACCCTGAGTGGGAGGTTCAGCGGGAGCGGTTTCAGCGACAATCTGAGGCACTGGGGGGGTTACGCTGTCAGCGGCGTCCGCCTCGTGTGGATGGTCCGCCGTCAGGGCCCCCTGTACGCTGCTCTGAGGGTCGCCTGGTGGGGAGGCTCCTGCAGATGTCGTCGCGCCAGGCTGGGCGAGTCCTCTCGAGAGCACCGCGGAGATGTCCAGGGGCTGTACTGCCGCCAGGACTTCCCTGCGAATGTGCTCGCTTCGGCTGCTCGCGTCCGAGTCGGAACCGGACCTGTGGGCGGCCCTCCGCCTGCGCTCAGCCCGTGCCTGCGTGCTTCGGCTGCCTCTGGACCCCGTGCTGGTGCGGCTGATGTCCGTGCCGGAGTCGGGGTCGGAGTGATCAGGTGCATGGCTTAGACCTGGGAGGTGCTTGCCATGTGTCGCAGGGCCCGAGGATACTCTTCGGGAACGCCGGCGCCGGCGGGTCTCTGAGGTTGCTGCCACCGCGGGGAGGTGACGCACCAAGAGCTGGGTCCCACTCGAGACGCCCTGCTGAGCTCCGCTGTCAAGGGGTACCTGCAGAGGGTCTGGCAGGGCTGCGGCGCCGATACTGATGAAGTGCTGCAGCGATGAGAGATCCGCACCAGAGTCATGAAGCGCGGAGGTGGCTGGTGCCAGCTGATGGGGCTGCTGTGGTCGATGCTGCGGCTGTTGTGGCGGCTGCGGCTGCTGTTGCTGGAACTGCTGCTGCTGTAACTGCTGCTGCATCGGTTCCAGTGGCTGCTGCTAGAAAAAAAGGCCTTCTGTGAGGGATACATTTTTAATAACCTCATTGGTGTAGTCTCCAGCGCCACCTCTGATCGGCACAGTCTTTGATTTTTTGCCTTTCTTCTTGGACTTGGTTCTATGAGGTGATCTCTTATACAAGTATTTTCTTGACAACAACCTATAGAATCGCTTCCGCCTCAGGGTAAAGTAATGACCGTTTGCTCGTTTCTTGTGGGCCCAGCGGTACGTGGTCCTCGGGCCAGGGGCAAATTTATGATAAATTCTCCAATTTTGTATGGTGAGGAAAGCCATCATATGATAGGTCATAACCCACGTGCCAAGGTTGTTTTGTTGCATATAGCAGGTGCAACAATGCGCCATGTCATCATGACTTGAAATAATGTTTAAAGCAACGGCTCTTGATTTGAGGTCTATGGGAAGATTAGCCGATGATAAGCAATAATTAAGCTTAACATGATGTCTGCCTTTACAGCTAAAAGGGTTGGTGGCAATTAAACAGGGCATGTTAGTTTTGTTGCTTTGTGATGTGGTCTGTCTCACTTAAACATTGGGAGCTGGTAGTAGGAAAATTTGGTGAGTGTTTATTAACTTTATGAGAAATATACAAGTCCTTGGTAAAAAGTGACAGGGCGTGCGTGTAGTAGAAGGCTTTAGGTCTCACCGTCAAAGATAGAGAAAGACAAATAGTGCTGACTTGAAGGACTCTAAGCGAAAACCAGGGGAATATTTCTCTACCGCAGAGTTGTACTTTGTGTGACAGTAAGATGACAACAATTTCATCTTTGTGAATTTTCACTGCTAGGAGAGAGGTGAAACAAAATGAATTAGTGATAGGCGCCATGTGGTTTCGGCCTCGCTCGGATACTCTGCCATAAGGCTCACTTCTTTGTGCTGCAAGAGCGAGATAACTTTCCTCCCTATGCTGGTTCACCGTCCTAGAGAGGATAAGTTTTTCAGGGTTTGTAGTGCGGTCTGTGCTTATACATACGGGTACCAAGCAGACCAACAATAGGCGGTCTAGGTGCAGAATTCTGCCACGGTGCTCTGGGCTTCAAGACTTTTTATCTAGTTTAGGCTCACGTGTGATCGAGCTTTCACTTTTATGTAATTTATCCGTTCTTGAGTGCTTATACTGAAGAAGATTAATAAAGCAGAGTGTCAGTGTGTTATCTAGGTGCAGTGTTCTGCATAAATACTCCAACCTGCAGAACTTGTTAATTAGATTTGGCTCACGTGTGTTTGAGCTTTCACTTGTATGTATTTCAGCTGTACTTGAGTGATTATAATGAACTAGATTGATAGTGCACACTGTCAGTGAGTTTTCTGGTTTCAATTCTCTGCCCCGATGCTCGAGTCGGCCGAACTTGTAAACTATATTGAGCTCACGTGTGTTTAAGCTTTGAGTTGTAATAAATATGTCCGTGCATAAGTGCTTATGCTGAACTAGTTTGACAAAGCGATCTAGCAGTGAGTTGTCAAGTTGCAATGCTCTACCCCGGTGCTTCAAACTGCAAAACTTGTTAACAGGATTGGGCTCACGTGTGATTAAGTTTGCAATTTTATCTGATCTATCCGTACATAAGTATTTACAGTAAACAAGATTGATAAAACAGGCTGGCAGTGGGCTGTCAGGTTTCAATGCTCTGCCCCGATGCTCCGGCCTACAAAACTTGTTTACTAGAATGAGCTCACGTGTGATTGAGCTATTGGTTTTGTGTACAATATCCGTACAAGGATGCTTCAGATGAACAAGATTGTTAAAGCATAATGACCGTGAGAAAGCAAGCTGCAATGCTCCGCCACGATGCTCCAACCTGCAAAACTTGTTAACTAGATTGGGCGCCCGTGGGATTGGGCTTTCACACGTGTGTAATTTAACCATAAACAAATATTTATAACAAGCAAGGTTGTTGAAACAGAATGTATGTGAGTTATCTAGTTTCAATGTTCTGCCACGTTGCGCCAACCTGCAAAACTTGTTAGCTAGATTGGGCGCACGTGTGATCGAGAGAGCACACGGAAGATTACCCGCAATGAGCGTGCAAGTTTCACTCTTTTGTGTGTGCTTACGTTACAATGGCAAGTTATGCGTGAGGCAACAAATATTCACGGGAGGAACACAGTAAGGATCGGTGTAATTACCTGTCTCAGTGAGTGTCAAGGCGTAAAGAAACGCCTTGGTCAGGTCCTTTTTTACGTATGCGTCACGCGTAGGATTAGGGCGATCCTCACGCTTCGCTAGCAGGACGTTCCTGATGAAGGTGCTCCCAATGTACTGGAGATCCTCGGTGTACGCAGTGGCAAAGGTGTCAACACAACTCTCCCCCCCTGTGAGCAAATTTGTACAGTTTGTTTGGGCGTTTGTGCCCACTCGCCTCTTAGACAATTTAGTTTTAATGCAAGTCTCCAGCTTGTCGCTGGGCAATTCTCTTGAACTCACTCTTCTGTTTCCACATAGAAAGCAACAATTCAAGACAAGATTGACGTTAGTACGTTCTAATGCCTCTGTAAGTGAAAAGAAAAAAGGATCGGCTGTAATTTTACCCTCTAGGTGCAAAATTACACAGAATTCTGGAACCGCAATTAACAAACAACTCTTTGAGGGAGCGAATTCAAGTAAAAACAAAACAGTAAGCGACAATCTGTTTAAAGGATGTACTCTCGTGTACGTTCCTCCCTTTGTACAATGATAACAACAAATTTCAGAGGGCAACTCGTCGTCGCAGTTTAATTTCTTTGAGAAGGTGACCAGAGCGCTTCCTCTTCTCTTTTCGCAACAACTGCACCAATTAAAAACACGAAACGCGTCAACACGTTCTAATGTCTCTACAAGGGAAAAGAAGTGAGGATCGGCTATAATTTCACACTCTTGGTGCGAATTTTTGCAGTTTTCTAGCAGTTCAATTAACAAACAGCTCGTTAAAGGGTTGTTTTCAGGTGCAAATAAAACAGGGGGCGTCAATCTGTTCTTGAGATGTTCTTTCGTGGTTGTTTTACTCTTTAAACACTGGTAACAACAATTGGAAGGGAGAAACTCGTTGTCGCGGTTTAAATTCTCTGATGGAACAGAGTGAGAGGTGGAGAGCTGGTGAAATGACGCGATACCTGAGAGAATCAAGCGCGCCTTTGCAATGCTGTCAGCAATGCTCGTTCGCAAAACGCTTTCTGGTGAAATTGACGGTTTGATTGTTACCTCGCCCCATATATCAGCGCAAAAGAGAATGGGCACAAATTCCTTTCGCCCTTTAGGGCGAACGTTTAAAGCACTGGTGGAAGACGCAATGGCAAGCGCAACACAGATGGGCTGAAGATCTTTAGCAATTTCCGTTTTTAAGTCAGCGTTATTTTGTTGATCAGTCGTTGTTAAGTTGTTTCTCCCCTAAAGGGGTTTCCAGTGGCTCTTAGCGCCAACTGGGATTCGTTAGTAAAAAGGTAGCGCACTCACTCTCTCTGCTAAAACGCAGAGAGCGAGCAAGGCGCATATCAAACTGTAGAGAAATTACAACAGGAGAAACTGATAAAACAAGGAGAAGAAAAATAAATATCCACTTACCATTTTTTTCAAGAAGAAAAATGGAAGCGGAAAATTATTTGGAGAGGGTGGGCGCTGAAGTCGTCACGTTTTTTGTCGAAAGTGGTATATTGTAATTGGTATATTGGTATATTGTAATACTATTAATCACCTACATACAAGTGTGTATAGTGAACAATTCCACACACACTTACATGTACTCAATCAGCAAGTACATAAACATAAGTCACTGCTTAAACAAGTCACTACACTTATGCATCACTTATGTATCATTAAATATATGACCTCACACTGATTCATAAGTGTAATAAATTATCACTGACACTACTATGTAGATTGATAATGCACCGACTCGAAAGTGCAATAATCAATAATTATATCAATACATGATACATAGTACCATCCAGTTTGATCACGATAACAACTGGATGTCAAGTGATGGCGATAGATGGGGACAGAATAATCCAACATGGTGTAGGGCTGGATGGAGAAATCTCCAGACCCGAAGGCATCATACAATGCTCAGATAGCAGCTGGTCACTGCTGAGCATTGTCCACACGTCCTACATATCATCGCTGGAGCAAGAACAACAACCACACTGCATTGTGACAATTGATTCAGATATGATCAGCACAATAAGCATGTACATAGTTACTCAGATCAGTACTTACATATTGAACTGACAGAGGTTGTTGTGGACACACACACACACACATTGTGTTGTGTTGAACTGCTTAGATTATTATCAAGTTGTGTCCTGATATATTTGGAATCTAGAGATATCAATTTGATATGCTCTTAGTGCACAGCCATATGCCCAAATATAGCATAGGTTCTGACAAGTTATCACTTAAGTGGTTAATCCGCTTACAGTTGATACACCTAATAAATTATCAGGAAGTGAACCAACTTCCATGGGTTTCAAATCAGTAAAATCCATATTTATGATCAAACCACAGATGTTGATCATCAGAGATATTCACTATTATGCCATGAAAATTATCATGTGCAAAAGTGAGATAAGTTGCATTATTCTGTAACTTGCAACTTCCACACACACCGAGATATATTACGGAGGAGATATAATCAAATGGCCAAAAAAGTGGAAAATGGGTAAAAATCGTTGGCGATAAATTTCAAAACTGAAATTCCGACCCCATTTTATTTCAAATTATGATTTTATACCTATTAAGGTATCAGAAAAACATAATGACCGTGGTCATATCTCGTGTAACACCCTAAATATCAGGTGTGTAATATCTAGGGGTATACAGAGTCCAGGGAGCAGTATCGAAATGTTTTTGCTATATTGATAGTTTTCGTTAAATAAACTTTTATCATTGATCAATAACAATAGGTGCATTCTCATATTGCCTCACATGGATCAATACCAATAGTTGTTTACCCGAGATCAATCAATAACAATAAATACACACAACCTCGTGCCCTTATCAATCGACGACGATAGTTTAACGGTTCTCATCAATAAATAAGTAACATATGCTAACTATCGATATATCAATATTCAATATGACATATCGATAGGTAGCGCCATTGCAACAAATATGTGTGTGTATTGCACATACACACTTCGACACGTGCAACTACATTTGGCAAAGGTAGCAAGCTTAAATGTACTTACAACTCAACAGTATTAATGCATGCCATAAGCGAATGCTCAATAGTGCCCTCAGACAGATTCTGGCGCAAGTCTGAGTGCATCCTAGTGACTTTAGAGAATGCACGTTCTACACCTGTTGTGCTCGCTGGTACAGCCAAGAACTGGCGTGCCATCTTTGCTACAGAGGGAAAGTCTGAACTCCTCTCCCTATACCACTGCAACAAATCCACACCTAGAGGTACATCTGGGAGCTCAAGGTACAACGCAAGCTCATCATCCTTACTCTGACCGAACGGGCTCTACCGTGGCAACCTGAGCTTCAGCCTCCTCATCATCGTCCGAGTCCGCTAGGAATGAGGTTACACAAACCTTGCCAGCCACCTTTGCTTTTTTTGGAGGTGGGGGTGGGGCGCCAATTCGTCACAGCTTCGAAAAAGAGCGAGAAAGCGGCGTTGGTGCCAACCTGCCAATGATGGTGCAGTACGTGCTTGGTCGAAGATCGATTAATCGATGACGTATTTATAACCAATAACATGTTTGTGCTAGGAGTTCATTGATCGATTTCAATAGGTGTTCGAGTGTCATCGATCAATATCGATAGTTCGCGGGGCTTCGTGCGCATGCATCGATCAATACCAAATAACTGGTCGCCGAGATCAACCAATATTCAATATTTCGATATCTATCAATTTCCTGTCAATAAATAACAATATTCCGATTAATCGATACTATCGAAAATATTGAATATCGATACTACTCCTTGACAGAGTCGCTGTACTGCAATACATAAAAAATAAATACGTTAGATCTGAAAATGAAAATTTCGGTTTCATTTTTTCGTTATCCTATTTTGATGGCCATTGAAAAATATGCTCAAAATAGTACAGCACCTGTAACGCCCTAATATTGCCTACATTCACGTGTACAGTTACAGGGGTGTAACATACCTCCTACAAACCACGTGATATACAGTGAAAAATTAAATGCAGTTTTGCTTAAATGTCTTTGCAAAATGTTCATACTGTTTTAATTTAACATATTTTAGGGTTACTCATGGCAAGTAACACCCTAATACAACTGTGGGAGATAAGGGTCACTGTAACGTTACATACCCTAAATGCCACCCATATAATAGGAAACACTTCGTATTTGGCATAGATGTCATGCTGAAATCAGCACAGACATGACAATATTTCGGGCAACAACCCAAGAACTGCAGGGCTACAACCCAAAGACTGTAGGGCTGCAACCCTAAAACTGTATAAGCTGCTTCCTATAAGGACTGCATGCTATATCATGAGGTACATAGGCAACATACAAGCCTGTGTGTTCACACTTCCTCGAGGAGGGAAGAAGGTGGATAGGATCACACACATATCCATTTTATATTCCGATCTGGTGATTTCTGATGGATTGCTTTAGATAAAACCACTGCATCCACAAGTAACGTTGAAATCTGTACAACGTTAAACCCACCATCACTAATAAAGTGTAAACTCGGATGGGAAACTACATCCCAATGACTATAAGTTAACTATTGCTCAGCATCTACATCCTCGAGTAAGTTCGGAATGCTGAACTATATACATAACATATAACCTGATACCATGCTTAATTGCATATCCTGGATCAGAAGATGATAGTTATATAATGTATATATATATATCCCACCTGATACACTTTGGCACTATAGCCGTACATAAGAGTGGGAAGGACAGGTGCATCGCTGTAGGACTGGTTGATATAGTCCCAGTACTGAAGGCAGAATATAGCACCCGAATAACAGCTGATAACTGTTGGGAGACCACCATGCAAGATCTTCCAAGCGTAACGCCTTTGTCCTAAGATGCAAGTGAATTGTTCATAATATGTTGACATCACATAAAAGCATTCTGATAAAAACCCTATATATCCATGTGAGTTGTCATTACTACAAATGACATGGGTTTCGAATCGTCGAAATGAGTATAACTCCGATGAATTCATTAGTACAGAATAGCTGTTGAGATTATTCCTCCGGCTGGATTGCAATCATTCACAATCCCTGTACATTCCAGTGACATATTTTGCACTGGACTGATCACCACATTTGGTATAATCTGTGATATATAAATCATCAGAAGAAGCGTTGCAATCAGTACAATGCTGTCTAGACTCACAAAGATGAGTAACATATATTCTCAGATGTAATAAATAGAGGCACAATGTGACCTACGCTAAAATCGCGTATGCTCGGGCACTGTATTGTGACCTGCGCTAAGATCGCGTATGCATGGACACAATTTGACTCGTGCCAATGACGTGGACATATTTTATGACTGCCACGACATCACATCTGAAATCAATAAATCACATAGAGAGAAGGTGTTGACACCAGTATAGCACCATTATACATATAGTCATGAGGATTTTAAAGAAGACACAGTCTCTCCGATATTGACAAACATGGTACACATATTACCATGCTCTCTGATCATATATTGATATCCCACAGCATACGATGATGGTAATAGCAAACCACTTCGCCGCTGGAGGGTAGTGTTGTATTTTATACAGCACATGCATGGGCACTATATGACCCACGCTGATGACGTGAATTCGGGCTGCATCCCAACGACTGCAATGCACCTTCGGTGCAATGGGCTGCATCCCGAGAACTGCTATCCAGCTTCATAGTAAGCTATCACGTCATCACATAGAGGTCGGACCTCTGTTGTATTTAAACGGCGCTTGACACCCGCCTAGCAATACACTTCCTTGATGGGGGAAGATGATAAGCTAAAAATACAACTAAAAACCAAATAAACAATAAAGACAAATAATAAAACAAAGTAAGTTGCATCATTGTTTTTGTTTTGGTAATCGTGACTATATACAGTCAAACCATGCAGAACTCCATAAAGTTGACACATATATGTATCAAACATTTCTAAGGTCATCAGCCATGACATACATATGAGCTTGATTTTGAAGACCTAGACATTGTATACATCTGGTCTAGCATGTATCCAGACTAGAATTGTATATTGACACGGTGCGGAGGTGACTCGGGGCGCATCGGGAATTCACTTCGGCCACATTTCGGCCCGTGTCGGCCCGAACCCAAAATTGCCCGCCGCAGGCGCAAAATTTTAATTTTAAGTATGGCAATTTGTCAAAAATCGATAAAATTTTGGAAATTTATCGATTTTCCCCTTAATGCGACTCGGCTCATCCGCAACTTTTCCTTCGGCCCGCCTTCGGCCCGGGCCTCCGTGACACGGCCCCGGGCCGGCCAATCCCAGGAAGATATCTTCCCTGCTTCAAACGGCAGTGGACTACTCTGAGACGGTGAAGAACACCGAAACCGAAATCGAAGGCCACGAAGGTGACTTGGAGAGCGAAGACTTCCTTCAGACGCTGAAGATCACGAGGCACAACGTCCAGAACATCGCGCGCTTCACCGGACGCGAGCTGAGCGAAGTCAGAAGGCAGTGCGAGGAGACCCTGACCAGGAAACATCTCGACGTTCTTGGCTCATTGGCGGTTGACGATCTGTCGCGAAAGGTGGACGCATCGGGTGTCGCTAAGGTAAAAACCTCCCTTTCACTTCACGTAAAAAACATTCTCATAACTACTGCTCTTGCATTAAACACCACCTGCTTCTCAAAGCTCTCATTCTTAAAACCATTACGACAACGCGCATTCTAACTAGTGCAAAATTGCAGACTCCTTTCATCAAAATCCAGCTAAAGGGCGAGGACGAAGCTGCCGCAATTCTCGAGCTGGGAATCCTTTTGGTGGACGGACAGCGTTTTAACATCACCCCCAAGTCTTCAAGGCTGACTCGATTCAACCTGTTGCTGCGTGCTTCCGCTCCCAATCTCCAAGTCTCAACGGAAAACATCGTTTCATTCCTGCTCACGACTCCATTTGCAAACTTTGTAAAGAGGGTTGTTTTCCAACAGACATTCACAGAGCAACCAGGCAAGGGCAGAGGATCACGGCTGGTCAGAAGGATTTACGCAGTGCTTAGGCCCCCAGTAGCAGCAGCACCGGAACCGGCAGTACTGGACATCCAAAACCCGGATCACGCAGTTTACTTCATCCCTCTTCAGTATATCTACAACCCTGTAGGAGTAGTCCTGATTACCCCGAGTGCATTGCCCACGAGTGTTTCAAGTGTGCCCCAGCTCCTAAAAGGTTCGGTCATTGCTCCAAAAACTGTATGGACAGCGGAAAAGGGAAGGGAAAGGGGAAAGGATCTGGTAAAGGAAAAGGATCCGGAGGAGGAGGCCCACCAGGATTCCCACCAGGAGGCCCACCGGGACCGCCAAGTACCCCCACAAAAAACTCAGTCAAGTGGGAAGCAGCTAAAGCTAAAGCATTGAAGAGGAAGCTCACCCCCATCAGCACTCAGCCCTGCTCACAAGATCCCCGCAGGAGGCAGCCAGAGACAACCCCTGACACAGGAAAGTGACGAAGGAATCAATCTTGCTGAAGGTAGATACTGAGAAATTTGCCTGCCTAATCCCTCTCTTCTCTCAGAACACTTTCTCATACTTTGCGATCCCGTGCATCTGATATGCAAGTGAACCTCACTAGCATCCCTGCAACCAGAAGAGCCAATCTCTTCCTTGCTCTGCTCATCGTAACTCATCAGCCAGCAGTAAATTTAAGTATGCACAGCAAATATGTAAGTCCCTGCTTTTGCACCGCATTCTCTTTTGTATTTGCTGTACACTCCCCACAGATTGTCTTACCACACAACACATATTCCTCACAACTCCAAAAACTCAGCCTAGAGACAGAGCACGGACATATATTTGGCCCAAAATTCACTTTCAAACTTGCATTATATAGTCACCCTCATTATATTGACTCTTTTGTGAACGGCGCACTTTCACTAAACATATGCAAAGCACCCAACTGGCATAATAATAACCTGTCACTTGATAAACACTTATGCAATGAATACAATACCTCACATAGTTCACCCCCCGGGGCACTCAAACTAACAAACTTACAAGATAACCTGCACCGGTTGCTTACACAACTATACCAATAAATAACCACACACGGTACCCAGCTAACTTAAGAGGGCTGGGTAACATAGCAGGAAACACTACACAATCTGCAGGTAACTTAACACGGCATACTGATAACTCAATGCAATATACGGTAAGTTTAATAACACTAAGACGGTGCTTGGAAACAACATGCGGTTAACAAATAACACAAATAAACCCACATACTTTTCGAAGCGGTTTGCTGCTAACTTGAAGCGGGTCACGGTAAACTTAGCTCGGCGTTCAAATAACTTAGGACGGAATGCAATACACCTTAATAGTACTGATAAAAACTTGAAGCGGATCTTGGATAAACAGATTTGCTTAATCAACGACTTGGAGTTTAATAAGCTGGAGGCGGCATACGGCCAACCCAATGTTGTGGCTTGATAACTTTAATAAGCCAACATATAGGTTGATGCGGACGGCCTCACACCCAAAACGGTTTTCGGTACACTCACCACGTAATGCAGATAACTTGAAATGGAATGCAGCCAACCGGATAGGGACAACCAACAACTGTAAGCGGCTAAAGGATAACCAATCACAGGACTCGGGTAACCCGAAGCAGCATACGGCTAACTCAACACGGAGGTTAGATAACTTTGATATGCCTATAGATAGCCTGAAGCGGTCCGGTTCTAACTTTAAGCGGTCTTCGGATAACTTGTTTTGGCTTTCAAATAACCAAATGCGGAATGCAGTCAAGCGGGGTACAGATATACTAATACGGAGCTCGGAAATAATGTGGCGGTATACTGCAAATCTAACGCGGTGGACGGATAACTTAAAAAAGTCTACTTTCAATCTGACATAGACCGAAAATAAATCTATGCGTTCTGTCGGTAAAACTATAAGACACCTTGAGAACTAAAGTCTGTACTTAGTAAACCCAGCACGGACCAAAACATATTTTAAATGGAGATAAGAATTGATAAAGACATAAGCGGCAGCATAATTATGACATATTACATAATGCGACACCTCTTGAGATGTGAGGAAAATATTAAAACACGAGCAGAACTGCAAAAAAATCGCTTACGGGCCCGCTATCATGCTTTTCTATTTAATGGCGGGACTCAGCAAAATGAAGTTGAACCCTAAACAATATTTTCCGGGGCCTAGAGTCATAATACACCTAGCCCATAAGAGACCTAAGGCGTGCAAAAGGATTGGTAAGGGCGCCTTGAAATACATGATACAAAACCCCAAAATGGCATGGCTTTGGGAGAGGACACGGACCCAAAATACAAAGAAATCTAAAATGAAACCACCTCTAAAAATAACGAAACATAAAACCCACCGCAAGAAGGGCAACGATACCGAACAACATAATATGCCTGAACCTGATCAGATGTTAAGCGGTGGAGCAAGCACCGAAGATAATGCAATAGATGGAAATAAAATGGCCACGGAATCACTTCTAACAGAAAAGGGGTGGTTAAATGCAACTCATGTTGGTGACGCAATGAAGATTCGGGACCCGAGTACCATTGCCCCCATGGACCTCACAGACATGATGCTAAAGATGACAGTGGAGGACCAAAATCTCACACAACTCATTAACAGTAGACTCAAGAAATATGGCCACACACTAATAGGCGTGTGTGACAATATACACTGGCGCCTCATAATGATCCGCTTATCATCATCTGGGAAAATAGAAGCTTGCATATATGACCCTTTTGGAGATAAAGCCGAAAGAGAAACCATCAATACGATTGTGGTAGCACTCAGAACCTGGCTGGAAAATCTCAAAGCCACCACAGAATATAAGGAATCCACAATTACCATTAGCAAGGATACATTTCAAACAGATACCTACAACTGTGGCACATGGGTAGCAAAAACCGCTTTCAGATGGGCCCAGTGGAACAGAGGTTCCCATCAGACCTCATTTTTCGAGTACCTAAAATATGACCTATGTCGCGGGGAGTATGGCGACAAACCAATGCAAAAGGAAATACATAAATACCGATTAGAAATCAGGAAAGAAATAGAGCTACTGGCCAAGAATATCCGCAACACACTGGAGCTCAAAAACTTGGAGCCCACTGGAAATGACGCGGCAACCAGCGGCCCAAATATGACTTCACCTTCCCACCATATCCTCACACGGAGAGGTGCCACACCTAAAAAACAGATAGAAACTCTGATAGAAACTTTCAGACTGGAATGGAAGACACACACCACTAATGAAACAATTGTTTCAGAAGCCATCGAATCACATAGGAAATATCATCACACCTCGAACACGGATAACACCAACATTCAAATTCATCTCCTTGTGATAAATGAAATATGGTCAACTGCGGTCCACATCATTCCAGAAAGAAAGATTATTTATTGTGATCGTTTGATATTTCTACCAATAAACACCAGAAAGACAGTTTCACACCTCTCCCTCAAGACCTAAATGTGCACCGCATAACCTTGAAACTGGGAGTACATCCGAACAACATGTGTTTTTTCACTTTTACACTAGCCCACAAAGCCTTTCACATCCTGCACAACACTAAATTCTTCTCGGCAGCACAATTAAACAGAGATCTACTATACGAACTTGAAAACCTAAACATTAGAATTCTTCCACAAACGGGCAGAGAAGCTAGGATAACCAAACACGAAAATAACAAAGCCATTTCGACCATACGACAATCATTAAGAATTCACCTCCCGAAAATTGATGCACATCCAACAAAGCCAAATCCTGAAAACAAAGAGTGCAAATCCACCTACACTGCTTATAATCACCTCATCTCAGGCAAAGGAAAGCTTTCTAGCGCACCCCACACACATGGATACCGCAGGAAACACTCTCATAAACAAAAGAGAATAATCCTAAAAACCAAATGCACAAACAAAATCTTTGATTGTGAGAACATCTATGACGCTATGGCAGATGCATTTTACAAAAAGCAAAACACAAAAGCGTCATTAAACAATCAGAAGAATTAGACCGACTTACAAAACTACAACTAGCACAACACTCTGACAATTTGATTATAATGGGTATGAATATGAGAGGCCTCCGACACCACAAAGAAGATAAAGACAGTTTGGTTAAATTAGAAACAATCTGCAATCTTTTAATTGACAGACGGGCCGATATAATACGTATATCAGAAACCAAGGTGAATACTGAAAACCTTGCATTAATTAAAACCCTAATGACACAAAAAGGAATTCAATTTCGCACATCTCATGTAAATGAAAGAGCTTCCATTGGTTCTATGATCTTATGGAATCCGAAAAGTTTACCACTATCCACCTCGGTTACCACAATTGATGGAGATGCAAAGAGGGCAGTAATGACCAAATTTTCAGGAAATAACGGTTTGGAGCTCTACATAGCCAGCGGCTACATGAATGATGCCACACTAGTAGATGAACAAAAGGAATTATATGACACACTCACTGACTGGGCAGGAAAGGCCGGAAATAATCCAAAAAAGGCCTACATACATAGAGATAGGCGACAAAAACTGTACTATTACCCCAAATCAGCGGGTGTCAGGTGGAAATTGCATGTCATATCAAGAGCATGTTGAGAAGAATAAGCATCTTTTAACTTATTTCAACAATGACAAATGTTCTCTTAATGAACTGATAATGGACCGTAACCCAAACACAGAAATTTTCACACATGTTATATCCAAAAACTCAAAAGCAAAACTCACCCATATCATGGCCAACATAACTATGGTAGAAATGACAGTTAAATCTGGATGGACGGAGGAAAACCCTTATATAATCTCCGACCACGGGATAGTATGGGCTGAATTTAAGCTCCCTCAAAACGACACTAAATCTGAGATATCTACAGATACAACTTTGCCAACACCTAGATTCAATGGTGCCAAGGAAACCACACATGATGAGTACCCAGGTTACCCAATCAGACTGTCAAACAAACACACGGATACAAAAAGGAAATAAACAAGAAAGATAGTGTAGGACTCCTTGAAGCAAACGGATACAGCACAAATGAACTTGTGCACGCGTGCATCAATAAAAACAAAGCAAGAGCCGCTATCAGCACCATCAAGGGTGACACCACTGATCTCGATCTCAGACGGGATAATACGGACGGCAGCCCCATAACAGTGAACAAGCTCATAGCAAAAAATGAAGAGACAGACAACATAGAACAATGTCTAAAATGGCACAACAAACCCAAAGAATGGTGGATTCACCTTAATAGCCCATGGCATGCAGCTCACTTACTCTCTAGAGGCAAGGGGATGCCAGAAGGTGGTCTCAACTTAGGCCACAACGACAAAGATAACATCTGGCATATAGGTTCGCCTCACCTACTGAACAGAAAATATGTAAATGCCTATCTCAAACGACACCTTTCATTCAGCTCACTGGAAGTTAAGTAAATCACGAAATCCAGCACAGACGATCACATGACCTGCTGGGATATCCTTCTACAACCCCATATGCCTAGTCAAAAAGTGGTGAAAATGGGTAAAAATCTCACACGTAAGATTACAAAATGAAAATTCGGGTCCAAAATTTTTTGCTGATCCGATTTTTTACCTATCAACAATATATGCAAAAATTTGTGAGCACTTGTAACACCATGCAACACCCTAAAATCACGTGCAAAAACTAGGGGGTGTAACATACCTCTCAAGTATCACGTGGTAAACAGTGACATGCTGAATGCAGTTTTGCTTAATTCCTTCAGGAAATGTTCATACTGCTTAAATTTGATATAATTAGGTGTTACTGATACCATGTAGCACCCTAAGGTTACTGTAGGTGATGAGGGTCACAGTAACCCGAAACACCCTAACATGCCATTAAATAATGGTGAACCACACTATATTTGGCATTTTGGTCATGCTGAAATCAGCACATTCATGACCAATATATCGGGCAACAACCCAACAACTGTAGGGCAACAACCCAATGACTGTACAGCTGCTTCCTATGAGGATTGCATGCTGCTTAATGAGGTAATAGGCACTTGACAACTGCCTATGGAATTCACACTTCCTTGAGGGGGGAAGAAGGTGGAACCATATATATACTTCACCTCATTATATCAATGTACAAATATAATACATGTACAATATATAGATATAGATATATATATCTCACACACACATCCATTTTGAAGGTTTTGTTGGTGTGGTGTTTTATTTAGATGGCAGAAGAACCAGCAGTTATACCAGCTATAGATCAAGATGCGAATAACTGGTACTTTGACATTCTGGGTTCTTATGATCATTTCAGCAGATTCAAAATACCTTCATCGTTAAAGGGTTATGCTGACACTCAGACCCGGTATGATCAGATAGGATATTTCGATGCCATCAGCAGAATGAAGACAGACATGAGTCGGTACAGAGATCCAGAGACTGAGCCTAACGGGAACCAGATGATGATTACACAGAAGATAATCCTCCGCCTGCATTTACAGATCCAGATGATGGTCAGGCCACCGCAGCATTAATTCCAGCCGCAATTGTCCCTAAGGTGAAAATGAATCCACCGAAGGAGTACAAAGTCGGACAGGATGCGGAGGTTTGGATAGAGACAGTAGACAGATATTTTCAGTTTACATATCCAGGTGCACCAGATAAGGATCTCATCACAGTCTTCCTCACGTTCATTCAGAATAATGACAGACACTACTTTCATGTCGTGGCTAAAACACCAGATGCCACGTATGAAGATGTCAGGAATACATTCATCAGGCAGTTCGGAAATCCCCACAAGCGGTCAGTTGCCAAAAAGCATCTAATGGCACTGCAGCAGGGTAACCAGACTTTTGCAGATTACTTACGCACTTTCACATCACTCGCTTCCTTAGCATCATTTGATTTGGATGATGTCTTGATCAAGGACAGATTCGTCAGTAACATGGAGTCAGACCTTCGGAAACAGTTTCATCTCAGATTTCTGACAGAGGATGAAAGGAATAACCTGTCGTGGGTACAGACCACACAGGTTCTGATCGATTTGAATTATGTAATTCATTCGAAGCAGGCAGAGACCCTTCACTATAGGGGACAGAAGGAAGAGTCAGGAGGCCCAGTCAGAAAAGATAAGGACAAGGGCCGTGACAATAAGCCATATGATAGAGCCAACCAAAATCGAGGCAACCAGAATCAGAATGCCAACCAGAATTTCCAGAGAAATAAAGGAAAAGGCAAAGGAAAAGGCAAGGGGAAAGGAAAAGGAAAAGGACCAGCAGCATCTCCTTCCCAGCCTTGTCAGCGCTGTGGTCGCACTAACCACATAAAAAAGGATTGCTTCGCCACCACCACAGCAGATGGAAATGCCATACAAGGCAAGCCTCCAGCTCCCAATCCTGGATATCGTCAGTATAATCAGAACAGAGGACAACAGCAGCAGAATAATCAGGGTGGTAAAAATGAGTCTAACAAACTTGTAAAAACAGTCAACAGAGGCCGAGTACGGCATCTCGATGGCGAAGCAAGACAAGTTCTTGAAGAATAAACTGTTCTGAGAGGACGCGTCTTCGTTTCAAGCATGAATTGAACAATATGCGGGTATCAACAGGCTAATTCGACCAGCCGATACTGTCAGTTCACCCAATGCCCTCGGGTTTACAACCCGATGGTGGTAACGCTTATGAAGCGTGAGGGGATTGGTACATGAGGAGCATTGCGCTCAAGCAGATACTTCTGGACACCAGAGACTGCAATCATACCCCACCAAATATTATTGCGCGTTGCTACAGTTCAATAGCAGCCGCATAGTCTGAAAGGTTGTATATCAACCTTGACACTAGCTGGGCTGGAAAGGGCCCCTTTGATTCGTGTGATGTGTTCAGTTAGTGTGCCTGGGGCACTACGACAGATGCTCGGAAATATGTTTTTGATTGAACGTGCAAAGGTACACAATTCGGATTTTATAATATACTGGATCAGGGCCAGATTGAGGTGCAAACGATAATTCGGTTCCGAGTTCTGAAGGCTAAACACTTCTCAAGTGCTCCACTTATTCACTCGTCACTCAGGTTGCAGGGTCAACCACCCGGCAGCCGATGACACACTTCAGCTCAACGTTCAATTCCCGATTCGATCTCATTTCTAATTCCGATTCATCATTCTCGATTCAGATGTTACGTCGACAGACTGACACGATGACTACCACACAGCACTGTCATACTACTGTACTGTCATAGTGTCATAGTGTCATACTGTCATACCCCCGACATCTGATATTCGATTTCATTGTCTTTCCGTACCCGATGCGAATCTGACCATTCTTCGAGGGTCTGACTGGTGCCACGATGACCACCCCACAGTACTGTCATACTACTATAGTGTCATACTGTCATACTGTCATACCGGACATCTGGTACTCATTCTCATCGTGATCTCAAGCCCAATTTCACTGTCATCGTGCCAATCCCAGATTACTCCCGATGACACACACACAACGCATAGGCATATCGGCTCACGCTGTGCCTCCGGGCACAACTCTCCCCCCCTTAGGAGTGGTCTACCTCCTGGGATCACTCCGCTAAGGTACCCATCTAAGTTCCAGTTCTTAGGTTCTCTGGTTCCTTTCTGTCTCCAGTTCTTAGGTTCTCTGGTTCCTCTTCGAACACAATTCGCCTGCCGCTACCAGGGCACCACTTTCGCGAAGAAGGGTGCCGCTTGGAATCTAAAGCGGGTCTTCAGTCTTGCGGAGGCGTAGATGTCGGAAAAGTTGTCGCAGCAGGGGCGCTGGCACGAGATATACGCTCGCGGATCGACCTGCTCCAGTCTGCTGCGGATGAGGCCCCAGCTGAGCAGTTTCTGGGTGAGCACCGGTTGCCCATCTGCACGCACATGGTGTCGAAGCAGTGCAGCGTAACAAGGGCGTGGGTGGTGCTGAGTTCGTCCATATGCAGGTGGGCTTCATGTACTGCGTACCGTACATGCAGTAGGTACACACCAATGGGGGGGGGAAGCTGGCGCATCATGGGGCGGAGCCGCAACGCGTTGGGAAAGCGACCTCTGGGGTTTTCCATGAACCAGTGTTTTGGCTCCAGGTAGTCGATGATCTGCAATGTTCGTCGCACGATTTTGTCAGCCTGAGGAAGATCAGGGGGTCCTCCAGTGGTGCGCGCTTGACTGTACTGCCTACAGGGGGGGCTTGCCCAAACGACATCGAAGAATCCAGGCGGGTATTGTTTGTAGTCCCACTGTAGGATGTCATGCACATGAGTGGGATGCCAGATGTGTTCGGAGTCGAGGGTCACCACTGAAGCGGAGGGGAAGCAATTTAGGAATTCTCTCTCTACTGAGCCAGTGCCGCTGAAAAGTACAAGAATTCTGGGCATGCGGGTTGCTTCCGTCTGTATCGCCAGCAGCTCTGTCACCAGTGCCAACGACCCATCTTCCGTGCGCTCTTGACGTTCCCACGGCAGAGGGATATCATGTTCCATCTGTTCGAGCTGGTCCAGTTCATCGCAGGGATTAGTGATGAGGTGAGCCAGTGTCATTCCAGCTTGAGCAGAGTGACGGCCACGTTGCTCGCGTCGCCGAGTGGCTTCGTCGCGAACTTGTGCTTCCATGTGCAGTCTCGCTTGCTCGAATTCACGAAGCTGTTGAAGTGGACCTCCGCGTTCGAGTTTGTCACGCGTCCTCCATTGGTCGTGAGCTTTGGAGTAGCCAGTCCAGCGAACCTTCCACTCTTCCACCTCTTTTCCTCGAACAGACCGCACCCGACGTGCAAGAATACGCTCAACGTGTGCTTCCTTCTGACCGTCCACTACCTACCACCTCTTCAGGTACTGCTAGGTGATCACGCGCGGCGAAAGCGTCTTGACCGCTGGTGTACGGTTTGAGGCGGTGTTGAGCGAACACGTCGTGTATCCGCCAGTGGGGAGGGAGGCGTAGGCGGTAGGCTACTGGAGCTCCCCTATCGGCCTCTGGCATGGTCATCTGCACATCACTGAAGAAGCGTTCGGTCACAGGGACTGGTCCATGCCAGCGTTTGGTCAACTTCCTGCAGATGGAGCGATCCATCACCTTCTCTGTAAGGTGTTTCGCTTCTATCCAGACCAGATCTCCAACAGCATACTCCCGCTGTCCGTGCCTGCGATCAAACTGCTCGCGCTGTCGCTGTTGAGCCAGCTCCAACCGCTGCCTGGCGTCCCGCAGCTGCGACGAAAATTTCGCGGCCACTTCGTGTGCGGTACCTACTCCCCCTGTTCGTCGTCCAGCGGTGGACTGCGCGGCCTCCAGGAAAAGGTCCAACTGCGACAGCGGCGAGAACCCAAACACCAGCTCAAATGGCGTGAAGCCAGTAGATTCACTTCTGGAGTCATTGATCGCGAACTCCACGTTAGTGGTGAACAGGTCCCAGTCCTCCACATTGGCATCTACGAAGGACCTGAGCATGTCCTCAATAACTCTGTTGCTGTGTTCCGCCTGGCCGTCAGACCGAGGGTTGTACGGCGTGGTGCGAGCCACTTTCACACCCATCAGTCTCATGAGCTCCTGCCAGAAGGCATCTTGAAACCGCGGGTCACGGTCAGAGACAATCTTCATAGGTGCGCCATGTAAGCGCCACACCGAGTCAAAGTAGATTCTGGCCACCACAGCTGCAGAGCTGTCGCCGAAGTTCATCGGTATAACGTGGACCATCTTCGTCAGCTTGCACGTGAAGGCCACGAAAGCGTCATTACCTCTCTCTGATACCGGCAGGCCGGTGACGAAGTCCACCGCGACATCTTGCCATGGTCTGTTCGGGATGCTGTGAGGGTTTAGCAACCCATCCGGGTAAGTTCCCCGCGGTCTCACTGATTGGCACACCGCGCAGGATGCAACCCAGGTGCCCACATCCTCTGCAGCACCACGCCAATAAAAGCGTCGCAGCACTCTTTCCAGAGTCTTGTCTCGCCCAGTGTGACCTGAGGACAATGACTCGTGAGCATGACGAATCACTACCTCCCGAAGTGGAGAATCCTCCCCCAGCACCAACTGATATCTCCCTGCTGCGGTTCTCCAAACTACCTCACCCACCAGCCTGAAGTCCTGTAGGCATTGGTGCGGCGCCGCCTTCACCTTCTCCCGCAGCGAACGGAGTGACCCCTCTCGGGTGTACTCCGCCTTCAACGCACGCAGGAACTTTGAGTCCGACTGCTGGGAGATCGTGTCTCTGAAGTCTGCTGCCTCACCCGTCCTTATCACGGCGGGAGCCGTTAGCGGATGCCTCACGCGTGCTGGCTGTGGTTTGGCGGGAGGGGCGTGCACTATCAGAACAGGCCAGCGGAGGTCGAAGGCCTTCCCATCTGGGTTCTCGAAGAACTGATTAGGCTCGCCCTTGTCATCGTGAGTAGGGACGACCTCCACGATCTGCATATTGGCCTTCCTGAATAGTTTGCGCCACGCGGGGAGCTTGGACTGGTGATCTGGAAGGACGAAGACCGCTGAAGTGTTTTCTGGGTCCGCTTTCCATTCTGTGATGTACTTGTTCAAAATCGCCTCCACAGTAATGTGTTTGGAGTTATATGGGGGGTTACACCAAACCCGAAGACCCCTCCATTTCTCTGAAAGGCAATCTGTCCAGAATCTATCCGTATGTCTGTTGCGGCCGCCAAGGTCACAACAGGCGTCCACATCGAAGGGTCCAAACTTCTCGGCGTACTTCGAGGAGTACTCTGCGCGAACACGCCAATTCTGCGAGTCCTCCGTGGGGGAGCCTGCCGTTTCTGTGGGGAAAGGATCGGGGATGGAACTGACTGCCGAGGCGCCTTCTGTGGGGGTGGTGAGCTCGCTGGCACCTTCTCAGTGGGCGCCGCCGATGCATCAGCTCGTGATGCAGGCGTTCGCGTCTTCAGTGACACCAACTGTGGGGGCGCTGGGGTCGTAGAGGCTTTCCCAGCGCGTGACATACTCCTCGTTATCCTTATCTGAGGTGGAGCTCGGTCAGGGGGTTCGTGTGGAGCTTCTGTCGGCTTCGCGCTATCAGCTTCAGGCCAGTCAGGCATGTCGAAGTCGAGGTCACCTTCCTTCACCCCCTTATAGAGCTTCGGATTAACGAGAGCGATGGTCTCCCCCAGGTCCATGGCCTGCTCTGCCACGGAGAGGGTTTCCACTGCTGAGAGCCAACAGTCGACCGCCTGGGCCCAGTGGGGATGAGCCGCGGGTGGCGAGCTGGTGAAGCATTCAGACTCCAGCGTTGCCAGAGGGTCTTTCGGCAGGTCTGAGGTGGGGTCGATCACTCCTGCCTCCTTCAACCCTTCGCGAACGTCCTTGTCTTTGAAGTCAGGTCTTCTGGACAAGGCGTCTGGTACCAGCAGTAGTGCCCCCTTGATGTACTCCATTCGCGGGACTCCCACCTCCACCAGATCCATGTACCAGCGTGCCTGTCTGCGGCTGCGCTCTCTGCCAGGTTCCATCAGCCACTCAAGGGGGCGGTGATCACCCTGGATGCGGAAGTTGGTGAAGATGAGGTAATGCCGCCAGGTGACGGTGGTACAATGATGCAGGGCACCTAGTTCTCGCTCGCCGGTGTGGTAGTTCTGCTCGGCGGCTGAGAACTGGCGGCTCTCGTATGCTATCACGCGCAGCCCAAGACCATCTCCATTGTCTTGCATCAGTACTCCCCCAAGGGCGATGCCGCTGGCATCCGTCTGCACCACGAAAGGTGCTGTGCCGTCTGCAGCACCCTTAATGTTGGGCAAGGCGAGCACTGGTGCTGAAGTGAGGGCCTTCTTCAGTTCCTCGAAGGCCCACTGCTGCATGGGGCCCCACTCCCAGGGTACGTCCGACTTGGTCAACCGGGTGAGGGGCTGAGCGATCTCGGAGAAGCAGTGAATGAATCTGCGGTAATACCCCACCAGGCCCAAGAACTGCCTGACGTGGGTAACCGTCTCCAGCTCGGGCCAGTCCCTCACTGCAGCCACCTTCTCGTCTTGGGGTCTGCAGCCATCCGCGGAGATGCAGTGACCAAGGAACCGCAAGGATTTCTTCAACAGTTGACACTTGGATCTCTTGAGGAAGACGCCCTTCTCCCTGCACGTCAGGAGCAGTTGTTTGACGTGTTCGTAGTGCTCTGCAGCGGTGTTGCTGAAAACGACCACGTCATCGATGAAGATCCGGACAAATGAGAGATGGCCCAGAGCCCGCTGCATCCGTCGCTGGTACTGAGACGGCGAGTTCTGCAGTCGTTGTGGCATGACCAACCACTCATATGACCCCATCTGGGTGGTGAAGGCGGTCTTCTCGACTCCCCTGGAGCCATCGGGACTTGCCAGAAGCTATCCACCGCGTCGAATGAAGAGAAGAACTTCGCACCCTGCATCTCGTCGAACATCATCTGGATGTCCGGGAGGGGGTACTTGTCCTTCACTGTCTGGCGGTTGAGAAGCCGGTAGTCGATCACCAGTCGCAGCTCCTTGGGGTTCCCTGGTTTGGGGACCATCAGGCAGGGAGCTGCATAAGGGCTGGACGAGGGTCGAATGTAGCCCTTGGACATCAAGGTCTCGACGCGTTCTCGAAGTTGGCGGAGTTCCTCTGCAGACTTCTTGTAGATGCGCTGGCAGGGCGGCCCCTTCTTCTTGCTCAGATCAGGGTCCAGGTTGATGTTGGCCTCATCTTGGGGGTCATGTCTGAGTCCATCAATGTTCGGTAGAGCAGTCGTCATCTCCTTCTTGTACTCCTCACCCCAGAAGTCCTGAAACTTGAGGGTCCACTCGGGGCCCACTTCTGCGTCTTCAGTATCCGCAGCAGGTTCGGCGTCCTCAGAGTCGATAGCCGTGGCTGCAAAGGCAGAAGTCGTATCACCGTGGGACTTCTCGGCCATCATGAGCCAGGCGGGTTGTATCCCCGGGTCATCATTGCCGCGCAGCTTCTGCGTCTCCGCGTACACCAAGTACTTCTTCAACTGGGCGGGGGTCAGGGACACCTCGTCCACTAACCCCGCACAAGCCGTGCCCTTTGGAGACGTATCTCCAGACGCTTTCCCAGGAGAGCAACCTGTGATGGTGACGCGATCCCCAATCTTACCACCGCGGGACTTCCTGAGGAAGGAGACGGAACCATTCCCTTCATAGCCCAGAGTGACAGGAGAGTGACTGCGCAACCACCTTCCGCCAAGGATAACATCCACTTGTATGCCCAGAGGTAGGATTCGAAGGGCAAGGGCGTTCTCCGTATAGGTGCCCGTGGTGGTGTGCGTGTTAAACTTGGCGTACGCGGTGGCGCCAGTGATCTTTACAGATCCATCCGCTAAGGTGACTCGCATCTCGGAGCCAGCTCGTGTCGTGAGGCCACATCGCTTGGCGCTCTGCTCCGAGATGAAGTTGTCAGAGGCCCCCGAGTCGATCAGCACCTTGACCGTGTGCCCTCTGAGGGTTGCATAGAACACCAGCAGCAGCGGTCCTTCTTCGTCATGCGCCGCTGCGAGAGTACCCTCAATGTCGGTCTTCCACTGAACTCCCCCATCCGTGCGTATGCTTTTGCACTTAAGGTTGGGGAGGAGGTTGTCCGAGGCCTCGCGGCACTCCTTCAACGTTTGCCTACACGCGGCGTAGAACTCCTCATCGAGCAAGTCAACATCTTCAGTCGGGTGGCTGACGAGGTTGTCTGCGCTCGCCGTCAGCAGGGTGCCCGTTGAAGTGCATTCGCTCGAGGTGGGGCTGACATGAGTGGTGTCGCTGGTGGTAGGGCGCACATGGGTGGTGCTGCTGGTAGTGGGGCTCACATGAGTGGTGCCACTGGTGGTAGGGCTCACATGGGTAGTGCCACTTACTGTGGGGCTCACGTGGGTAGTACCGCTTACTGTGGGGCTCACATGGGTAGCGACGCTGTCGGTGAGACTGCTGCGGGTGAGGGGGTCCTCGTCATGCTAGGGGCTGCTGGTGGGGAGATCGTGGGCGAGTTGGTGGGAACCACGGTGACCAGTCCTCGCCTCAGGGGTCCCAGCTGCTGCCATCTGCTGGGTGTAGCAGAGCGAATCGACCGAGGACTCCTCTTCCATCACCTCGGGGTCTTCGGCGATGGGGTGGCTGTCAGACGGGGCGGCGCTCCCTCTGCTTCGTGCGTCCTGATGGTGGTCATCTGCTGGGTGAAGCAAAGTGAGCTGGATGTAGAGGTCTCCTCTGCCACTCCAGGCGAAGATCGCGCGCAGTCGGTTGGACCTTCAAGGTTTCCCCCCGGGGTAGTCGGCGCGCCCTCATGGAGCGAGGACGCCGTCTCTGTAGTGGGCTCGATCAGCGAGGACGACGGAGGGGATGCTCCCAAGGGGCTGGGACCCAGCTTCCTCATCTTGTACTGATGTACCGCGTGCAAACTGCACCATGCGCCAGGTAAGCCCACGTCTCCCGCTGTCCCGGGTATCGTGCCCACCTCAGTATCCAGGGTGCAGAGAGATGCCGAAGACCTTGCTGCTGCCCTTCGCACGCCCTCCTTTTCCCACAACCTGTTACCAGGGGAAGAATCTGGGCTCGAGGTGGCGATCGCCTCAAGCTGCTCGGCAGGCGACAGCTCCCTCCAAGCCGCGTAGAGGTCGGAGGAACTGGCGCTGGGGGACTCGAGGACTTGTTGGCGGCCGTCGTGAGAGAGGAGGTGCCACAGTGCTATGCGCTGATGGCCCTCCCTGCGATCTTGAGGTTCGCGGGCAATGCGTACTCTCTCCGCCAGCTGGTTGGCGTGGTTCACGTGCTCCTTTGGCGATCGACTCCCAGAACGTATGCGGCTGCGGGTGCGCTCCCACATCTTATCTACCAGGGCTTTAGCGGCCTCTGGGGATTTACGTAGGGCTCTGCGAACCTTTTGCATAGCGACCTCGAGAGGGAGGGAGTACAGTTCCCTCTTCCAGTGCCACGCAGTTAGCCTCTTCCGCGGGTCCGCGAGGTTGGACTGATAATTGGGTAGGGGTAGAACAACACGCGGTTGGGGGCGAAGGTCACGGGGTCCTCCAAGGTTGCTGCCCATGACGGGGGGCCTGTGCTGGGGGGCTCGTCGCCCCCTCCGGCCCTCGATCCTTGCCTGCGTATAAGCAGGACCATCGTCGAGGGGTAGAGACGGCTCGTCGAAAGAGGTACTCTCTACAAGAGGGTGACTGGTTAAGTCATCCCTCGGTAGTGGTGGGGCACCAGCTGAGCGGTAGGTGCGTCGCAAACGGGTTCCAGAGGTGAAGGCCACACTCTTGGGATGAGGTCGATGGCCCCAAGGATCTCTACGTCCTCGTGCGCGTCGGGGTTCCATTGGTTCTGACCGCTTCTCCAGGGCGGAGAGGGTCTGATCACCAGGGTGTGACCTCACTTCCTCGAAGGGCGGGGTCAGGGACTGGTCGCCGGCCAGTAATTCGTCGTCCTCAACCGGGGGAAGGCCGTCACCCTCCACAAGTTCGATGCCAGCGAGCGCCGCCAGAGTCTGGTAGCTCTGCTCTTCCTCACAGCTGGCAAGCGCCAAGACCTCCTCGGAGAACTCATCTGGAACGCCCTCCACCGAAGAGATGTCCTCCTGCTGCTCGATGGCCCATACGACGGCGGCCACGAAACCAGGAGAGTTTGCCAATCGGGCAGGAGCGTTGGCTCTCCACTCCTTGAGCTTGGCCTCATCCGTACAGTTGCGGACGATATGATCTGCGGAGCCGCAGGCGAAGCATCGGCGGACCTTCGGTGCATCGGGACGGGAGAGGCCAGGTGGTGGTGGTAATGGGGTAACTGCCGCGGCAGCGGTGGTAGTGGGCCCATTCTCCAGCATGGCAAGTGCTGGGCGGTTCGAGGAGGGGGGCCGTGGTCTGAAGAAGGGGGTGCGAGCAGGTGGGTTCGCGAAAGAGACAGTACGGGGAGGACGGTCTTGAGTGCGCCTCTGAGCCGCCTCCGTGTCGATGTCATTCTCCACCTCCTCTGCGACCTCCCGTATCTTCAACAGGGCGTTGTGGGTGCCCGGGATATCGCCAGTAGCAGCCCTCCTTTCCCACTCCTCTGGCTTGGAGACGTCCAAGTTGATGGCCCTCAGGCGCCGCATCACCTTGGGCGCGTACTTCAACCCTCGGCGGTACGTGGAGAGCATGGACAGGTTGGACATCTCCACGCAGTTGGGGACCCTGCCGACCAGGAAGTTGACCGAGGCCATGCGGGTCTCCAGTCGCGAAAAGTACTCCGCCGCGGTCTCGTTCGACGCCTGCTTCAGTGCGATAGCCTCGCCGTGCGCGTTCTCCAGGTAGCCCTGTGTCAGGGAACACACCGCCAGGTCGCTGAAGAACACGTCCAACTCCACGTAGCGCCGGTGCCAAGCCTTGTCGGACCCGAAGGTCCCCGCCGCACGCTCTAGGAACCTCTTCTGCTGGTCTTGCAGGGTGTGCTCCTTGAAGCTCCAGAGGAGGCTCGATACACTCGCCTGGTACTCCGACACGGACGGCGTACAGCTGGGGGTGGTCAGCGCCTCGATCACGATGGCCTCCTGGAAGATCTTCCGCACCAGGTTGGAGTAGTGCTCCAATTGCGCCAGTAGGCCATCCTTGTCGGCCGATTTGGTGTCGGCCGCGGAGCGAGGGAATCTGGTCACACCCTTGATCAGCTTCAGCACCATCTCCTTGGTCTTGTGCTCCAGGCGGACCTCGTCCGAAGATGCTCGCAGGTTAGTGCCCTGCGGCAGTCGGATGATGCCTGGTACAAAGGGGGTGGCGCTGGGAGAAAGGACGGGGTTCGCAGCGGCGGCGGAGGAGTGGACGGGGTTCGCAGCGACGGAGTGGGGGAAGCGGGCTGAAGGTGGTGGTCCCGGGGCATGCGCGGGCGGGAGCGCAGGCGCGGGATTTGTGGGGACTGCGGTTGAGGTAGGCGGTAATGCAGAGGCTGGTGGCCCGGGAATAGGCGGTGGTGCGGGTGTTGATGATGGAGCGGGGAGTGGGAGAGGCGTGTGGAAGGGCATGGGGGTGGGTGGTTGCGCGGCCACCACGCTCATGTTTCGGTACCAGTCGGAGTTGCTGACTTCAGACCACGCGGCGAGCCCGTCCTGGTCGAAGTGCTGCATCTCAGACTCCCGCGCAGTGGCAGGAATCCACTCCCACACCGGCTGTCCCATGCTCGTAGATCGCACATTGGCTGCGGCTGGGTCCCCCATGGCCATATCCATGACCTCGCGGTCGACCATGAGGACCCAGGTCTCCACACGAGGGTTGGTAAGGAGCAGCGGAGTGTGATGAAGGCGACCTCCCATGCGTGCATAGGCTGTCAATGGGGCTCCCAGCAGATGCATGATGGTGAAGAGGATGGTGTCGCCTTGTACTCCAGCCCTGCGACGTTCGTCTCGTGGTAAAGAGACGGTCGCCGCGCCTCGCACCCCCGCTGACTGATGTACCCACAGTGATCCGCCGTCGTGGGTAATGAAGAGGGCCCGGACCTCTGGATAATGGGGGTAAGAGGGACCGGGTCCCCGATCGGGATCACCAGAAGGGTCTGGGGGTGGATCGTCAGGGGGACTTGGGGGCGAATCCTGGGACTGGGGACTCTGCGCTCTGAATCAGGGTCACCACCGCCATGCACCACCGACTCCATCGATTGTCGTCGGCGAGCCACCATCATGTTAAGGGGGGCCTGAGTGGGAGGCTCAATAGGGGCCGCTCCAGTGACAGTCAGAGACTCTGGAGGGGTCTCGCTGTCTGCAGCGTCCGCCTCGAGGGGCCGATCTGCCGTCAGGGCTCCCTGTGCACTGCTCTGGGGGTCGCCTGATGGGGGGTTTCTGCAGATACCGCTGCGCCTGGCGGGGCGAGCTCTCTTGAGAGCACCGCGGAGAGGTCCAGGGCTTGCACTGCCGCAAGGACCTCCCTGCGGATATGCTCACTTCGGTTGCTTGCGTCCGAATCAGACCCGGATCTGCGAGCAGCTCTCCGCCTGCGCTCTGCCCGCGCAAGTGTGCCCCGGCTCCCCCTGGACCCCGTACTGGTGCGGCTGGCGTCCGTTCCGGACTCGGGGTCGGAGTGCTCTGGCGAGCGGCTCAGGCTCGGGATGTGCCTGCCATGCGTTGCCGGGCCCGAGGACTCCCTTCGGGAGCGTCGGCGCCTGCGGGCCTCTGGGTCAGCTGTCACCGCTGGAAGGTGGCGCACCAAAAGTGAGGCCCCGCTCGGAGCGCCCTGTCGGAATCCGCCATCAGGGGGTGCCTGCAGGGGGTCTGGAGAAATCGCGGCGCCAATGCTAATGAAGGGCGGCTGCAGTGAGGGGTCCGCCGTAGGGTCGTACAGCATTGAAGTGGTAGGTACCAGCTGTTGCGGCTGTGGCTGCTGCTGCTGCTGCTGCTGCTGTTGCTGCCGCTGCTGCTGTTGCTGCTGCTGTAACTGCTGCTGCTGGAACTGCTGCTGCTGTAGCTGCTGCTGCATTGGTTCCAGCGGTTGTTGATGCTGTGGCCACTGTTGCTGCTGGTACAGTAATCACTCACCTTTAACCCCTAAACAGCGGAAACTATTTTGACGTTTCATCATAGCGTTTACGTTTTTGCCCGCCATATTTGCTACACCCATCGACAGCTAGCGAGCTTTGCATGTGCTTCGATCAACGTGAAGACCAAAACCTCGAGCTACTATCATACCGAATGCGGTAAATACTGCTCGAGATATCAAAGGTGAAACATGTCGAACCGTATGAATGGCTTTGGGTCATTATTGACCCAGACCGCTGTTTAGGGGTTAAGAAAACCCGGCGATAAGAAACCAGCCAGCTTTTTTTGGGGGGGGGAGGTACCGAAGTTGTCGAGAAAAGCTGGCTGGTTTTTTTGAGCTATGGAATCCTCGAAAATAAGAAATATGGGTGCTGGCGCCGCAGGCGGAAAATTTTGAAAATGTCGCCTTTTTAAGTGTTTATCATTGGACTTTTAAGAGAATTGCTGGCTGGTTGAAAGAAAATACTTGCTAATTCTTACCGATTCCATAGGACGCTGGCGCTGGCGGGCGGGGGGGGGGTACGCAAGTTGGTGGAATTAGCTGGCTGCCCCCAAATCTCCGGTT